>CM021101.1:540451894-540541086 GCA_007115665.2 Sequoiadendron giganteum
CCGAAATGACGAAACGCGAATTAATCAAATAATGTCGTATTATTCAAATAATAGTAGAATTAGGCTTTTTAGGATTTTATTAAATAAATGAAATTTATTTAATTTGTCGAAAAATGATGAAAAAGTGAATTAATTAAATAATGTTTTATTATTCAATTAATAGAGGAATTTAGGGTTTTAGATGTTATTTGATGCCATGGGATGATTTGAGACATTCTAGGATGTTTTGAGACATTTCGGGACATTGTGGGTTGATTCTGAGATGTTTCGAGACATTATGGGTTGATAGGTGTTAAGTCAATTTTACATGTCTACATTTTTCCCCTCTTTGATACAAAGTACTGGTTGCTTTGTTTCCAAGATTTTTTTTTTTAAGATCAAGTTTCAAAAAAAAATTACGCTCCACTATGCTCTGGTGTTTCGGGGAATGATGGTAGGAATCTGTGTTGCCCCCTTAAGAGGTTGGCCAAAAATTTCAAGTTTTAAGGCCAGGCTCACGACTCTGTTCTATTTCCGTTCTGATGTGTTTAGGTCACATAATTAGGTTTATTGGTCCTTCATTTATCGTTCTGATGTTCCCAAGGCTACTCGGCATCCACGGCTTGGAGAGCCTAGTGTTGTGAGAGATGGTGGTGAAGGTGCAGGTGATCAGTCTGCAAGACAACCAAATCATTTTGGTGGCCTATAGGGTTATGTCGTTCCTGTTGGGGTATTACTTTTTGTACCTGGTCTTCATGTTGTTTATTACTCAAAGGCATATTGTAAACATGTGTTTTGTATGTATATATTCATTGGCCTAGTGGAGGCCTCGTATTATGATTTTGCATATCCTATCACACTTATGATGATGCACTTTTTTTTTATGGTGATATAAATGAGATATACCTTCTTCGATTCATTCTCGTTTTATGCCTATGTGATGATGATATATGATGATGTATGTTTATATATGGTGTTGATATGAATGAATGCCCCATACATGATGTTTTTAATTGGTTTATTATCATCATGATGTTTATTGATGATATTGTGGATGTAGAATGGTACGAATGGTATTTCTATGCAAGGTTTACTCAGAAGAAATGTTGATGATTCGATAGAAAAATGATGTTAATTAGAGGAAATATTGATGATGGATAGAAACGTGATGCTAATTAGTAGTTGATGAGTTGAATTTTCTTTTCTTTAGAGACTTCGTAGTTTTGAACAATCCGTTTTGATATAGCAAATAAATATGATGCATCAGGGTATTAATGACCAAGGTGACTTTGTATTTATTGCCTGGACTTTAACTCTATAAACAAGTGGTATTCTTGCTCATACCAGACGTACGAAAACCCTGTTAGAGTGTATGGGTGAGAAGCTTTGAAAATATGTTGGACCAATAACACAAGAGGTATTAAGAACTTAACATGTCATTGATACATAAAATGTTCCAAAGACGACTTCCACAAACATAAAAAAATAATTATTTTCCATGGTAGTATAACAAGACTATCCACAAACAACAAATCGAAATGACACTCAATTGCTCCCATTCCTTCTCTAAATCCTTATTGACATCCTCAAGAGATCTTGGGAATGATTCAATAATGTAAATCACAAAAATAAGACAACAAAAAGATTAAAAAATTCTATTATATCACTTGCCATATCTATTTGGGGTGGGTCTATTATCCAATGTTGATCTTGTCTATCGTAGGAAAGGATCTGTTAAGACATATCTCAGGATGTTGTTGGGTCTTGTCAAAAAGATATGTATATGATACTTGGCTTTGTTTTAGCTCATTTTGCGATCAAATTCTTCTGTGATTATCTACTTGAAGGTTCCAACTATTAATGTTTGATTTGTTTGTTTTGTTTTTTTTATCAAAGGGTGAGTGTGATGATCTGTTTATTATGGATGATGTCTTATTGCAAATTGTGATGAATGGGATGGGTCTTTTTTCTTTTTCTAAGTTTTATGATGTTTTTGTTATTTTTTGGGGAGTAACCTAGGGCCTCAAGGGCTCATCAAAGATAAGCCTTTCCTATGTTGTACACACAGAGGCTTGTAGTTCGCTTCATTTGAGTGTTTTTGACCTTTTCTATTTTGTGAATGTTTTTGGATTTTATGTTTTGATTATTTTTGGATTTTTTGTTTTGTGAAAAATTTGAAATAAAGCATGTTGGGAACCTAAGGGGATTGACCAAGGGTCTTGGTGGCTAATAAGCCTTGCCTACGTTGTACATGTAGAGACCACGTAGTTTGACTATTTGACTCGAAGCATAAATTGTTTTTGGGTAAACAACATTGATTACTTGGATTGATATTCCAATTCTATGTCTAGAGGATATGTTGTAGGAAATATACTTGAACTAGCTGTGAGGTTCAAGAAAATGTTGATATCTTAAACTGTTTGAGTGAAGGAATTATCCCATAATGTTGTTTTGTTTTGGATTTTTTATCAAATGTTTTTGATTTTTTTTTGTTTTCTAGATGTTTTAATTCTTGTTGTTTTGACCATGTTGGGATGTTCAAAGATCGAATCTATGACTAGATTTTGAAATTTCCCCCAGTTGTAGACAAGATGACTTTCCTTAATCAGTGATAAGCATGGTTGGATACACTATTTTATTATGACATGAATGGGTGGATGTTATATATAGTACCAATAGATAATGATGCAAGTTTATTCAACATAGCACCTGTTTGCTAGGTTTTCACTATGGTACCTATTCTATGAGCCCCAACAAGTGGTTTTCACTCAAGGAACATTAAATTATTTATCTTTACTATTTTTCTTTCCTTTTCTGATTTTTTTGTATTTTTATCTTTTCTTTTTTTTTGGATTTTTACCCTTTTGCCTGGGGTATTCTGATGCGCTTTATGTGTAGAAATTTTTGAGGTGGCTACTGTTCAGTGGTTCAACCAAAGGTTCTCCTTTAGGAGTAGCTAACTTATATTCCCTAGAGCCATAGCTTGATGTGATGAAAAAGGAGCCTAACCAGTTGGGTTCAAATTTTCCTTTTCCATCCTGATTTAGTTGTACCTTCTAATTATCTTTGAGGAACAAGTCACCAACTTGAAAGTTCCTATCCTTAATCTTTTTGTCATAGTTTTGTTTGAGCCGATTCTGATAAACTTGCAGATTCTTTAATGCACTCAAACACTTTTCATCTAGGAGTTATAATTCATTTAACTTGGATACCTTGTATTATTCGTTGTTGACCATGCCTTTTAGTGAAACTTGTAATGAAGGGATTTTGACCTCAATAGGCAAGATGACCTTTGATCCGTAGACCAAGGAAAATGGTGTGGTACCAATAGGTGTGTGAATGCTGGTTTGATAGGACCATAATTTTTGGTTTAGCTACAAATTCCAATCACGATTGACATCATTGATAGATTTTTTAAGTATCTTGAGTATGGTTTTATTAGATGCCTCAACTTGACCATTTCCTTGGGGGTAATAAGGCATGGAAAATTTGTGTTGGATAGAAAATTGGGAACAAAGCTCTTGGACATCCTGATTTTTGAATGGAGTTCCATTGTCTATTATTATTGTTTGGGGAATTCCATACCTGTAGATGAGATAATTCAAAATGAATTTTGATATCTATTTATCGGTGATATGGGTCAATGGAGTTGCCTCTATCCATTTAGTGAAATAATCTGTTGCCGTGATAATGAATTTGCACCCGTTGGATGAAGTGGGTGAAATCTTGCTTACCAAGTCTAATCCCCATTGCAAGAAAGGCCATGGTGTGGTTATAGGTCTCATTTCCCATGCTGGTGCATGAACCAGGTCACTGTGCTTCTAACATTGTCGACACTTTCTAGAGTAATCTATGCATTCTCGTTCCATGGAGGCCAATAGTATCCTATTATGAGGAATTTTTTTGACTAAGTTAAGTCCGCCAGAGTGGGATCCACAAATACCTTTGTGAACCTCTTGTAAGGTTGTTTGTGCTTCTTTTGTGTTAAGGCACCAGAGTAACACACTATGTAGACTACGATGGTATAGGGTATCTCCTAGGATGGTAAATCAAGAAGTTCTATGGGTGAAGGTTTTCTTTTGGGTGGTCATTAGGTCAAATGGTATGATACCATGCTGGATGTAGTCAAAGGTATCTTGGTACCATGGGGATTAAGGACAAACAACAACACAATTCCAATTTTGATTTTGGGATGTCAAACATAGGTACAAGCAGTTGTTCCATGAGGAAGTCATACTTAGGCATATTATGTGGAATATCAAGAAATGAGCCTATTGTTTCCATTGCATTGGCTGCTCTGTTATTGATCCAAGGGATTTTATCAAAGGTTATTTTGAAAAAATATTCCTTGAAGCTATCCACCATCCTTTTATATGATTTTTTTTTTCCCTTTGTCTGGTACTCATTGTTCACTTGTCTGATCGCTAGCTGAGAATATCTGAAGACATGTAGCTCTTTTATTCTCCATTCAACAACCATTTTTAACCTTGCGATAAGGGCTTCATATTCTGAGATGTTGTTCGTGCATGGGAATGCAATCTATATGCCTTTGGTATAATATCTCCTTATGGTGTGAGAAATATAATATCGGCTCCAAATCCATGTTGAGTATGGGACTCATCAAAGTATAGAGTCCATTGGTCTACCTGCTCTGTCATCAAAACACTCTCATATGAAAAATCCACTGTGAGAGGTTTATGATCATCTACTCGTGCTTCAGCCAGTTGGTCTGCTATAATTTGTCCTTTGATAGCTCTCCTATGCACATACTCTGTATCAAATTCAATCAAGATCATTACCCATTTGGCTATTTAGCCTGTTAGAGTTTCTTTTTCTAGTAAGTACTTGTGTGGGTCTACTTTAGAAATCAACTTGAATTTTATGTTCAGGATGCAGTGTCTCAACTTTTGTGTTGAAAATATGATTGAGAGACATGATCTTTCAATGGGTGATTAGTTTAGTTCATATCCCACTAGTGTTCTATTGATATAGTAGACTTCCCTTTATTTTTTGTTATCATCTAGCTAGGCCAAGAGATCTCCTAGTGCTACTTGTGTAGTAGAAACGTAAAGTATCATTTCCTTTTCTAAGATAGGCAACATGAGTACAGGAGGAGTAAGTAGGTACTCCTTGATTTGTTGGAATTCCTGGTCACATCTCCCATCCCACTTGAAGGTGATGTCCTTGTGTAGGAGATGTGTAAAAGGGTGACATTTGTCTGCCAATTGTGCGATAAATCGCTTGATGGATTGTAGCTGCCCTTATAGGATCCTCAAGTTTTCCAATGTCTTTGGCAAAGGCATCTCTACTATTTCTTTTAATTTTCCCGGATCCACTTCAATCCATATTTTTGACACTATTTACCCCAACAACTTTCCAGATGTTACTCCAAACACACATTTCTTAGGGCTGAGTCTCAAATTATATTGTTCAATTCAATCAAATACCTTGGCCAGGTTTGTCAAGTGGTCTACCCTTTTGAATAACTCTACTAGAATATTGTCCACATAGTCCTCCATGATTGTGTGTAGCATATAATGAAATATGGTCATCATTTCTCTTTGATATGTCACTCCTGCATTCTTTAGACCAAAGGGAATTACATTCCAATAGAATGTTCCCCGAGAAAAAGTAAATTTTGTTTTGTGTTGGTCATCTGGAGAGGTATTTATCTAGTTGTATTTGGAGAAACCATCCATTAAGGATAGAATCTCATGCCTTGTTGTTAGAGCCATAATCATGTCAATATTTGGTAATGGAAATTTGTCCATTGGACAAGGCTTTGGGCAAGACTTTGGACAACTAGGTGATGTACCACTAATGTTGGATCTAGTCTAGGCATGTAAACATAGGTCCATGCAAAATTTACCTTTCGAGCGTTGATGAAAATTGTGAGGTTATCTCTTTTTTCTAGGTCAAGTGATGCCATATGATAGGTTATCTTCAAGTCCATTTATGGGTTTTTCTTCTTCTACTAAAAGTGTTGACCTTTCCTGATATTGTGTTATGGGGAGATTGACCCTCTATCTTTGGGTACCTCTGAGAGATTTTTACCTTTGGATGCATCCTTTATTTTCCTCTTTTATGGATCCGATAGAGACACAACATGGTTTTCTCTAGGGGATCGCATTTTTATGTTTCTTTCATTTTTGCAATTGGAAAGTTCAATCTCTCCACCAAATTATGCCTCTTGTTCAAGTTCCATGATGAACCCCACTTTGTGATCTCTTGCTAGTATATCTATTCAAAGTCCCATGAACTCTATGATTGCCTCATCATTCTGGAATTGATCCAAAACAGGGTCATGTTTTTGCTGGTTCCGATCTATGAGTTGTGGGTAGAAGATTGGGAGGTTATCATCTTGGTCTACAAAGCTTATGTAAGTAGGTGAAAGGGTTAGTATGGATCGAGTGTCCTTTTCCCACTGAGTGTCTAGGTCATCATTTCTAGAAGTGGGAGAGTCATATCTGGTGATGAAGGAAGGAGAGTGCCATTAATATTCATTAATGTCCATACTAGAACTGTAGTAAATATTGGGAATTGTTTGAATACGCTAGAAAGGGAAACTATCAATACTAAAGTTACCAAACAGGTCTTCTATGAGTAAGTTTTTGTCTATGGTATGATAGGTATCCAGTGTCATAATGCTAGCAGAAGTTTCTCACTTCTTCCAAGAGGTTCGTCCGTTTTTGGAATAACCACATATTTTGGTTTATAATCTAGCCCCATATTTTCTTTCCTTTGCTCCATTATGATAGGCTCTGATCAACCTTGTTTGTGTAGCCCAAGGCCACCTTTTCCACCATATCCCATCCTTTTAACTAATTGATAACCTTTTGTGGTAGGGTCAATTAAAATGGGTTGTGGTTTTTCTAGTTCTTCTTGCTCCTCCTTGTAGATCATAGATGAATAGTCCTCCTTGAATATTTCTTCATCTTTCATGTCTCCCCACCTAGTGAATATTGTGGGTTTCGCTATCATTTGTACTATTTGGATCTCTTTTGGACCTCCATATACTCTGGGTGTTGGTGGAAGCATGCTGATGCAAAATTCTTGGTTAAAATACTAATTCACCTTACCCTTATCAAGTACTTAAACCTTGGCTTCCATTTTTGGTTTTTCACTTGAGATGTTCTTGGTTGAGGTTGATGGAAATGTGGAGGGGTCAACATAAGAGAAGGAGTGGAACGAAATGTTAATGCTAGGCACACATTGGATTTTATTGTATTTCTCTTCCAACTTGGCACAAAAATAAAAAGGCTTAGGATTGGCATATAGTGTTACTTCTTTTCCTTCATGGGGAAATTTTAAGAATTGATGAAAAGTAGAAGGAACTGCTTGTAATGCATGGATCCAAGGGAATCCCAGGAGGAGGTTGTAAGTAAACTCAAGGTCCAATACTTGACAAGTGGTTTTTGTGATGGTTGGTCCTATTTACACTGGTAACTTGACTGTTCCTTCAAAATGTCTTTTAAGATCATCGTAGGCCCTTATGGTGATGCTCTTGCCTTTTCAATGACATTGTTAGAATACCCCAATTGTTTGAAAAAATTTAAGGTACATATGTTTAATCCTACACCATTATCTTTCAATACTTGTTTGACCATGGTTTTATGAACACCAAACTCTATGTAAAGGGCTTGGTTGTGGAATGTTCTTTGAGGTAGATCTTGTTCGGAAAAAAATAGATGATTAGTTGTTGTGATATTAACAACCATGGCTTGGAACTGACTAGGATAGAGTTCATTAGGGACTACTATTTCTAATGCCTTTTCAAGTATTTCCCGATGGGTAGGTGATAAATTTAACAAATCCAAGATTGGGCTTAGGGCAGGTGTGTTCTATAGTTGTTCCACAATACTGTAGTCATTTGGTGACTTGATTGTGGGTTTGGGTGGGATTCCTTGAATTGTAACACTTCCTCGACGGGTGGTTACATTATAGTTGTTGTCTCCACCTCATAGAGTCACTACATTTTCCCTATTATCATAAACTTATGAGAGGGTTCCTTTGTCAGTTCTCTTGGCATGGTTCGGGATCAAGTTTGTGTATATTTGCAAGTCCTTATTCCTAGGATGATTTTAACATCTATCTCCCCTCTATCTATCAAATCTTGGATGAGTTGATTGAGTCTCATGCAATTTTTTGTGGTGTGTGCTTTGATCATATGGAAGTCACTTAAGTCCTTCTTGTTATACCACGGTGTTTTGAAACTAGGTTCCTCATAGTTTGGACGATCATTAGTTTTGAGGAGGTTTCATTGTACTAGTTTGTGCATGACCATTTCTAGTGACTCACCTAGTACTGTGAATTGCCTCCTTGGTTGATCATACTAACTTTGCTGCCCTCCTTGGTTCATTTGTTGGTTCACAACCTAATTGTTCTTGGGATATGTATTTTGGTTGTTTTGTGCGTTGTTTGGAAAATAAATTTTCTATGCTACCTATGGTTTGTTTTGAGTTATGTTTTGTGCATTCCATAATTCTATAGCATCAACCACTCCATCGTTGGTGACATTTTTGTTTTTAGTGTAGACTTTAGGTTTTTCATTTGAACTAGATGGACTATCTTTTGAACTATTTGATTTTAGGGCTCCCCTTGCAATGAGGGCTCTCTCAATATTTAATCCCTTCTTAATGGTTTCTTCAAAGTATGTTGGACATAACATTGTGAATTTCTAGTTGATCTCAAGCAAGGCATTGGTAATGAATATGTCCACCAATTCCTTGTCAGGAATATACCATTTACATCTACCAGCCTTGTGTCTCCATCATTTTAGGTAGGAGGTAAATGATTCTCCTTGATTTTGTTTGTTTATGGACAAGATTTTGATGGTGACATCTTACCCGATGTTGAAGGAGAAGTGACTTATGAATTTGTTAGATAGCTCATTGAAGGTATTGACTGCTAGTGTCAAATGGTTGAACCATTCCATAGCATGCCTAAGGCTGCATGGAAATAGCCTCATGAGGTATGAGTCATTGTGTCGCACTTCCATGCATGATACAAAGAAATCACGTATATGATCTAACAGATCCCCTCTTCCTTTATATTTGTTGTCAAAATTGGGTATCTCAAAATTCTTTGGAAAGGGTATTGTAGCGACAGATTGATTGAATGAGAAAGGGAATATCTCCTGGATGGTATAGGTTTTCTTTTGTTTTATATCGTGTATGCTTTCCATTTGTTGGTTGATAGCCTCTAGTTTCATTTCTATATCCATTTTTGGCACATACATCTATGAGTTTTGCGTATAATAGCCTTGTTGCCTCACCATTTTTTGGTCATATATTGGGTATTGGGAAGGTATAGGATCTTGGTTATTTTTTTAGGTATAGAATAGGTTGATTCCTTGCTGGGTGTAAGGTAGGCTAGTTCCTTATTGCTGGGATGAGGTGTATTGAAGGTTACCCTATTGGTGCACTATTGAGTCACCTTGTTGGTAATATTATTGTAGAAGGGCACTCTATGGCACACCTTGTTGTTGGGAAGGACTAAAATGAAGGTTACCTGGTTGATGTATTGGTGAGACACCTTGTTGATGGGGCAACTGGAGAAGGATGCTTTGTGACACACCTTGTTGTTGGGAAGGACTAAAATAAAGGTTACCCTATTGATGCATTGGTGGGACACCTTGTTGATGGGATGATTGAAGAAGGGTGCTCTGTGGCACACCTTGTTTTTGGGAAGGACTAAATGAAGGTTAAAATATTGATACATTAGTGGGAAACCTTGTTGATGGGATGATTGAACAAGAGGGCTCTATGGCACACCTTGTTGTTGGTATTGCTAATCCAAAAAGGGAACTTGTGGTCCACCTTGTTTGTGGTACTGTTGATTCAAAAGGGGACCCTGTGGTCCACCTTGTTGGTGGTATTGTTGATTTGAAAGGGGGCCCTGTGGTCCACCTTGTTGATAGTATTGGTTGTTTGGAAGGAGACCTTGTGTTCCACCTTGTTGATGGGATGACTGAAGAAGAGGGCTCTATAGCACACCTTGTTGTTGGTATTGCTAATTCAAAAAGGGACCTTGTGGTCTACCTTGTTTGTGGTACTGTTTATTCAAAAGGGGACCCTGTGGTCCACCTTGTTGGTGGTACTATTGATTTGAAAGGGGGCCTTGTGGTCCACCTTGTTGATAGTATTGGTTGTTTGGAAGGAGACCTTGTGTTCCACCTTGTTGATAGTACCGATTGCTCTAGGAAGGGTTGATATTTGAGGTATTCTGAGGTATATACTATCCTAGAAGAGGATTGTTGTTTTGTGGCTCAGACCGTGATGACCCTCCTTGATACAATTGTGCTATTGTTGCTTGTCTAACATGAGTCAGTATCTTGAATAAGGGTTTCTCTTTAGGTTGACCATCATTTTTTGAAAACACAGGTGGCATGTTTGGCATCTCTATGGGTTCAGTTATTTGTTTTACAACTGAAGTATCCCATAAAGGAATAAGGCTGGTATCCTTGAGAGCCTCTACATTGAAATCCATTAGTAATTTAGCACTACTTTTTGCTAACTTGAAGAAATAGGAGTTTGATCCTTCCTCAATAACCTATCCATCAGTTTAAGAACCTTAGGGTTGTTGGAATGTTTGAATAATTCATCTTCATTTATTTCTTCCTCTGTGTCTACCTCCTCTACAACCACTTTGTTTGGGTCTTGGTTGTTTTGTTCAATTACCTCCTTCTGTTTGTGATTTAGTTCCTCTTTACTGAATTTATTTCTATATATAGGCCTCTTTTGGGGCATTTCAAGATCACTTGGCCTATATCCCCAAGGGATAATTTCATCATTCACAGTATTGGTTGGTGGGATGCTAATTTTGGTTTTTTTGCTTCCATTTTCTTTCTATGTTGTGATCTGGTGGTTGTCATAAACAACTTGGGTCCCCTATGGGAAAGTTGTGTAATGCTTGAACTCTCTAGTTGACCTAAATGAGAGGATAGATTTGGGTATGTGAATCTATTTTGTTCCTCTAGAAAAGTTCAATATTGTGAAAAAGATCGGGGTTTTGACCAAAAAAGAACATATACAAATCTGGATTGTTCCTAGAAGCACGTCTATAAAAGTTTGCCACTAATTTGTCTTTGTTTTTGTGTAGTGCTAAAAGGTGCTTCTTGAGTGCTTTTGGTTTAAGATGTCTAAGTTGGAAATGTTGACCTGTAGACTTTACTTTAGGGATCCCAACTTTGTGTGAGATCATGGAATAAAGAGCATACTTATTGCCATGTGGGAGGTAGTAATATGGGTCTTTCGGCTGCTATGTTTGTTTTTTCTTCCTCTTCATTTAAGATGATCAATGCAGTGAGAAAATGGTGGGGTGTCTAGTTTTCTTCAAATATAAAGTTTCTCAAATTGTTTATGATATCTATTTGTGCACCTTCAATGTGCGTGAGACTAGGTTGAATAAATAGTGCTACAAGGCCTTTTTTTTGAACTGGAGCTATTGGTTGCTAGATGGTCATCAGGGGTAATGGTGTTGTGAGGCAGTTTTCTATGAAACTCAAGAACCCTAAAGCTTGAGTGTTGTTTTGGAATGTGGCTAATTTTGGGAATAAAAATATTGAAGAAAAAGGGTTGATATTCCACTTTTGGATCTAGAGGATATGTTGTGGGAAAGATACTTGAACTATCTATGAGTTCCAAGTAACTGTTGATATCATAGACTATTTTTAGTGGAGGAATGATCCTAGTGTTATGTTTACTTTTGATTTTAAATAAGTAGTATGGAAAAATGGGTGAGAGACTTTGTGACCAATATTATTTTCCAAGTGTTTGGTTCGAACAATGGCCTTATGAATAAATTCAGTTTATCTTCCCCTAGTGTTTTAGCAAAGTGTTCAAGACTGTGAGCTAGAATGGCAGTTCATAACTTCTATGTGTTTGTTTCTCCTGTGTTCTTGAGTATGGAAAATGATTTAACAAAGTTGGAATGACTCAAAATCATGGAATTTGTGTGACCTGAATGTCTATAGCTCAAGTTGTGAAATCACAACACCCAAGCCATAGTTACCAAAATGTTTACTTTGATTGATGTGACCTAAAATAAAAACTGAAATGTTTGAAAACCTTTAAGGATAAAATCCTTTCGAGGAGTGCAAACATAAGGATTCTTTCAAAAGTATACACTAATTCAAGGGGTTTGTGGTTTGACCATTTCATTCAATGTTTGTTTTGATGTGTTCTTTTTCCTTAAACCAAACACATAATTTGATGTCACAATTATTTTTGAATGTAATTGGGGAAGTTTTTAACATTAACAAGCACTTTATAATCCTAGCTCAAGTGGGTACGTATTTCTTAGTAGGCTTACCAATCATCCTCGAGATGATTAATCCAAGAAGATGGAATGGAAAAATAGGTTATGTGAAGGAAATGTACCATCTTGACATGCCAAGCAAAAGAGTCCCTTCCCTATTTGCTTTATTGCCTCAACCAAAAACCGAACATGGTAAGTAACTTCTTGGAATGGTGCTATTCCAATGAACTACCTTAAAATACTCTTTTGGGTAAATGAATGGCTTCTAAAACAATTGGCTCTTAGTGTAACTGTGAACATGGAAATTTGGCATTCACCCGCTGACCACTTAAGGCTCTTTAACCATTCCCATTCAACTTAAGGTGTGGGATTAGGTGTAGTTTATTGTCAGAACAACTTGAAGCTACTTTATTATGATTTCACAACCTTTAATATATCTCACCAGTAAATGTGATTCAAGACCTTGCAATGAGTTCTCCAACGCGAGATGTGTCTCAAAGCAAGCCCCCTCTCTAAGGTAAAATTTGGAAAATAAAATGAAAAGCTCAAAAATGTTTTTTTCTCACCCAAGATCGCCAAAAGGTGCAAGGGGAGAAAAAAAACACTTTAGCTTTCCAATCACTGTATGCACATAAAAAACTTCATT
Organism: Sequoiadendron giganteum; assembly: GCA_007115665.2. Classification (NCBI taxonomy): domain Eukaryota; kingdom Viridiplantae; phylum Streptophyta; class Pinopsida; order Cupressales; family Cupressaceae; genus Sequoiadendron; species Sequoiadendron giganteum. Next base: position 540,464,778 of record CM021101.1, read on the forward strand.
GTAAATTGATTCATTTTAAACACCTCGAGCGATGTTATCCCCAAAAAATTGTGAGTAAAGGAAAACAAAGTTATTTTTAACTTGCACCAATACAAAGTGTTCAGAACATCGAGCAGTTAAGATAGCAATGGTGAAAAATCATAAAGAAGCATTTGTTCACTTTTATGAGCTCCAATAGAAGTGTTTCTAAGAAAATTATTCCTGGTCCTATCTTGGTCAAAAAATGTAAAATGTGTGTGCATCAACAAAATGGAAAATATTTTTCGCTCCTTTTTTTATGCACTAAAATTTAAAGGTTCCTAATTATGAAAACATGAAATGTGTTCATCTTTTAGAGCCCAAAATTGAAGTGTTTTTTTTCTTTTTATGAGCACCAAATGAAAGTTCATAACTTAGAAATCTTAAAATTGGTTCATTTTAACAACACCAAAATGAAATGAGAGTTTGTTGTTGTTCATTTTTAGTGCACCAAATGAAAGTTCCTAACTTAGAAAAGCTTAAAATTTTGTTCAATTTTTAATAGCAGCAAAACAAAATGTGAGTTTTTTTTTTGTTGATTTTAGAGCACCAAATAAATTTTCCTAACTTAGAAAGCTTAAAATTGGTTTATTTTAACAACACGAAAATCAAATGTGAGTTGTTTTTTGTTCATTTTAGTGCACCAAATGAATTTTTTTCCTAAGTTAATAAAAAAATGTTTGTGGATTGGAAAATCTTGGACTGATCGTCTTCTGTGTAACAAAGGTGTTAGTTGTTTTCATTAAAAATGCACCATAAATCTTGCAAGATCTTCCCAAGAGATGTTAGAAACTTTCCAAACACAACACATAATAAAATGTTAGGGTTAGACAATTGATTAAGCATCAAAAACCCTACAACCTAGACCAAATTGTGAGGTAAGTTAGCTTTAAGCACACCAATGAAAAATTTAAATGTATAAAAATTGAAAACCACTTATACCATTGCAAAGATCATGAAATTATACCTCGTTTAGAAAAAAGAATTGAAAAATACTTCCATATGACCAAGATATGGTCATTTAAAGATAGGGTAAACAAAGGTCTTGATTGCTAGTCAATAGCGCCCCTATCATAAGCAATTACGAGTTTCTTATAGCAAAAGTGCCCTTCCCATGACAAAGGTGACCTTCTTAGAGAAAAGGCGACTTCTTATAGAAAAGGCGAGTTTCTAGGCCTAACAAGGGAAAATTTCTTTTGGGTAGTGGTGTGGAACACCTTTCAGAATCCCTCTCGAGCCCTATAGCTTCAATTCAACTCACAAAAACCTTAGTATCGAGGACCATTTGTCCCACCAGGTGTGCCAGAATGTGTGAGGGGGAAAAAGGATGTTACATTCAAATTCAAGATGAACAAGAATGCAATTTGACAAATGAATCTAATTTACCGTCAAATACATAAATCTAAAATCTAAAACTCCTACACATACAAGATTAAGCTATACTATTGCAAACATAATAAGGAACCTACTAATTACTAAATGAAATGAAAGAAAAAGATAGTTTCACCATCCCATAGCAGAGTGTATTTGATTGATGTTGGATTGCTCTTATCACAACGAAGCCTCCAAAATTCGTGTGCAAAGTGTGGATGAATGCTTGGTTGATCAAAAGAAAGAATGAAGATCTCTCAAGGATGATCTCGACAAAACTTCGTTGCATAAGATATTTTGATTCTCTGGTCCTTTTTTTTACGAAGAGAGGTTTGTTATATAGGAAATGGACGATCAAGATCATGTTGGAAAAAATATAGATCAATGGTCAAAATGTGTTTAGAGGATTTAGACATGAGAAGATTGCACAATTTGGGTGATTGAAGAATAGATTGGCTAGTTAGGATTTAGATTGGTTAGTTAGGATTTGATTGATCAGTCAGGGTTTAGTTAGTAATTAGATGGTTGAGTTAGAAAAATTAGATTGCTTAGTTAGCAACCCATGATTTTCTCAATTAGAAAGTGGGTGAGGAATAGGAATAATTTATTTAATTAATTAATTCCTTTTTGTGTTTGATTTTTGATAATTGATTTGACTTTTCAAAATTTTGAGGGAAAGTATCTTAATTAAAGTATTATGATTTAATAATTTAATCGACTTAGGGAAATGAGATGATTTAGGGACATAATTAAATATTTTGTGTTATTTAATTAATAAGGGCGAAATAAGGTGGGATTAGGACTTCATTAAATAAATGTAATTTATTTAATTAGTCAAAATGACGAAACATGAACTAATAAAATAATGTTGTATTATTCAATCAATAATATAATTAGGGTTTTTAGGATTTTATTAAATAAATGAAATATATTTAATTTGTTGAAAATGATGAAAAAGTGAATTAATTAAATAATGGTATATTTTTCAATTAATAGAGGAATTTAGGGTTTTAGATGTTATTTGATATCGTGGGATGATTCAAGATGTTTTGAGATGTTTTGGGACATTATGGGTTGATTCCAAGATGTTTCGAGACATTATGGGTTGATAGGTGTTAAGTCAATTTTACATGTCTACACTAATGTAGCACACTATGGTGATGAAGATGTTACACAAACAACATAGGTAATGGTTGTATTTTTTGATTTTTTGGATGATGAATATGCTGAAAAATTGTATTTCAATGATGAAGATGAAGACATAGAAAGTGGTACTGAGGCATTTGAACGAGAACTAGAATTTTGGAACCTGGAATTTGAGAAGATGCTAAGTAAGAGACAGTGAAAGAAAAAGGAAATAGATCCAGGGAAAGTCAGGAATGAAGAACATATCAGATTTTTAGTTTGAAGGATTCCAATATGGAAGACATTGAAAAATTTGTAGATCACATCTCAAATGGAACTGAGATTTTTCTTTCCTTGGGAGTATGGTGTAGGAGTACCCTCGTGCTCAACATATTCAAACTTTGGGTTTTGTCTCGTTTTGTGTTGTTTCATATAAATAAGGTCATTTTGGACCATTAATGATAATTTGGAGTCATTTGTAAAAGTTTGGGCTCATTTGGACAAAAGATGTAAAAGTTGCACAATGTTGTCAAAATGTAGTCAAGCAACTTTGCAAAAAAGTGTCAAAATGTCATTTTGGTTAAAAAATTGGTTAAAGAGTTGTTTGGATGTGAGGAGATGATTTTAAGGGAATAAATAGGCCTTGTAAACTTGATCCAAAATGTTGGTGAAGTTGGAATGAATATTTGAATCATTTTTGGGGCCATTTTCTTGTGATTTTCCTACAAATTTGCTGCTATTTCGCTTAGTACGGATTTGTATAGAATGGTACAATATTGAAATTTATATGGATGGAAGATAATTGTATTAAATGTTTTTTTTGTTCTTACCAATCCTAAAAAAGAAACCATTTGATTGGTCTACCATGTCAATCTTCTTAACAACCCTGTTCAGGAACTAGGGTTTCCAGTAGATAAGAAAAATGCATATCTTTTTATTCCACAGTAAAAAAGTGGTAAAAATTGGTGAAAATTTCTGTTTTTACATGTTCTAAAAACCTTTAAAGAAAAATATTCATTTATTCATTTTCATGAGTTATGGTAGATTGTGTGTCTCATTTTTCTTGAAAATAGTGAAAAAACCCTAGTTTTCTCAATGTTTGAACAAATCTATGCATAGTTTGTTTATGGTTGGACTTGGGATCAATGAAATATGTTGTGGACGGCCTGTACAATCCAATATCTGCAAGTTTTATTCTGTTATCTTTTTTAAGTTCCCATTAGGCCATTATAGCAATGTTATCAAGATGACTCAGGTTGCATTTTGTTATTGTTGATGATGAATCATTGTTCAAGTTGTGTCAAGTTGGTTTAGTTGAGTCATTTTATTTGCATAAATTGGATTCAGAGCCCAAATATCTGGGAAAGAAAGTTTTGGGAGTTTGTGTATTATCTTTGTTACAGGTTGAAGGAAGAACCTAGATACCAAAAGACTAGGCCAGGGGAAAAGAAGTGGGTGTAAGGTGAGGTAGCAAAAAGACAAGAGGAAGTATTGAGAAGAATCAAGGTGAAAGAGAATTTCTTGAGAAAGAAGAATGAAAATTTTGAGAAGATTAGTCAGTGGAGACTTGTAGAGTAAGGATTTACCAAGCAAGAAACAACAAGAGAAAAGAAGAGAGAAAAGTGAGATGATGAAAAAAATGAGAAGGAAAAACCAATAAATGTTCAAAAAGAGATAATAGAGTTGAGGCACGCCTTGGAAAAAATGAAAGAAATTCAAGAAAAAAATGAAGAAAGAACGGATCTTGAGATGAAATAGTGTCTTGAGAAGGCAGGACACGAAAGTGGTTGGAATTTATCAATAAGAAAGAGGATAAAGTGGCCTATCAAGAATATCATTCAGAGAAGAAGAAGGCAAGAGAGGATAGCAGAACCGGACCTTGGAGAGTCTTTGTTGATGATGGAAAAGCTTAATCCATTTGAGGAATAGTAAAAATATGAAGAAAATGAGTCCATTGAGACTCCAAATGTTATTTCTAACAATATTTGTGAGTATGTGTTTACAGGTGAGACATATGTAAATGAAGATGGAAAAGATTCTAAAGAAGGAGGAGAAGTGCATACAATGTATGAAGATTGTTATACTAATGTAGCACACCATGGTGATGAAGATGTTACAAAATCAACAAAGGTAATGGTTGTATTTTCTGATTTTATGGATGACGAATATGCTAATAAATTTTATTCCAATGATGAAGATGAAGACATAAATGGTGGTACTGAGGCATATGAATGAGAATTAGAATTTTGGAACCTGGAATTTGAGAAGATGCTAAGTAAGAGACAGTGCAAGAAGACGAAAAAAGATCCAGGGAAATTTAGGAATCTAGAACATATAATATTTGTAGGTTGAAGCAGTCTAAGATGGAAGACATTAGAAAACTTGCAGATCACATCTCAGATGGAACTGATATTTTGCTTTCCTTGGGAGTATGGTGTAGGAGCACCCTCATCGTTAACATGTTCAAAATTTGGGTTTCATCTTTTTTTGTGTGTTATTTCATGTAAATAAGGTCATTTTGGACTATTAATGATCATTTGGAGTCATTTGTGAAAGTTTGAGGTCATTTGGATAAAAAATGTAAAAGTTTCACAATGTTGTCAAACAACTTTGCAATTAAGTGTCAAAATGTAATTTTGGTTAAAAAATTGGTTAAAGGGTTGGTTGGATGTGAGGAACTGATTGTAAGGGAATAAATAGGTCTTGTAAAATTGACCCAAAAGGTTGGTGAATTTGGAATGAAGATTTGAATCATTTTTGGGGCCATTTTCTTGTGTTTTTCCTACAAATTTGCTTCTATTTCTCTTAGTACGGATTTGTACGGTTCTAAAATTTATATGGATGGAAAGATAATTGTATTACAAAAGTTTTTTGTTCTTACCAGTCCTAAAGAAGAGATTTTTTGATTGGTCTACCATGCCAATCTTCTTAACAACCCTGTTTAGGAACTAGGGTTTCCAATAGATAAGAAAAATTTATGTATTTTTATTCCACAATAAAAAAGTGATAAAAATTGGTGAAAAGTTTTTTTTTTATATGTTATTAAAACCCTTCAAATGAAAAAGATTCATTTATTTGTTTTCATGAGTTATGGTGGACCGTGTGTCTCATTTGCTTGAAAATAGTCAAAAAAACCTAGTTTTCTTGATGTTTGAACAAATCTATGCATAGTTTATTTATGGTTGAAATTGGGATCAATGAAATATATTGTGGAAGGCCTGTAAAATACAATATTTATAAGTTTTATGATGTTCTATTTGTTAATTTCCCATCAGGCCATTATAGCAATGTTCTCAAGATTACTCATGTTGCATTTTATCATTGTTGATGATGGATCATTGTTCAAGTTGTGTCAAGTTGGTTTAGTTGAGTCCTTTTCTATGCATAATTTTTGTTTTGCTTCAAGGACTATATTTTGGCATACATAAGATATACTCACAGTCAAAGTGCATCAGGTCAAGTTGATAAATTTTTTGAGTTGTTGCAACACCATAATATTATTCCTTCTCCTTCGTGGACAAGGTCACCATTACAACGTACATGAAGTTATCCACCTTGAAGAATCATATCACCATTTCCAAATGAATCTTCCAATTTTGTGGGAGTTTTACCTATCACACCAGTTCAAGCGGCTATTGTTCAAGGCGTTATGATAGCTCAACCACCTACTAGACCTTGGGTTAATGCCTTTGGCCCTTTGAATTTGGCGGCTACTTTACATGAACTTCCTCATATTTCATGCAAGAACAACCGCGAGTTCTATGTTGATGGTAAGCACCATCCTGATGAACATATTTCTACTTTTTATATTGTATGTGGTGTTATTGGTGTTGAACATGAGGATGTTTTCTATAGGTTATTCATTGAGACCTTACAAGGAGTAGCTACGAAATGGTTTTGCACTCTTGCTCCTAATTCTATTACCAATTGGGCTACTCTTCGTACCAAATTTGAAGAATGTTTTAAGCCTACAAAAGATGCACATTCCTTGTTGGCACAACTTACAACTATGAGAAAAGAAGAACATGAACCCATGTGTGAGTTTGTGGCTAAATTCAATAAGTTGGTAACAAGGATTCCTATTGAGGCTAAGCCAATGACTCATAATCTCAAATGTTTCTTCATTAACATGTAACTACCAAAGGTAAGTTTCTTTTTATTGAAGGGCAGTTCTAGCTGATCTTGAATTAGTACAAAAGTTGGCTACTAGCTTCAAAGATGACTTGATACTTATTGGTAAAATAAGAAAGGAAACAAACAAGAATAAAATCCAAGCATCTTCATCTTCATCTGGTAATACAAGCACCGATCCTATGTTGCAGAAACTAGCAAATGAATTGCTAGCATTGAAGAAATAGGTTTCTCAAGGTCCATCTAATCCTCCATACAAGGATGTTTGAAGGAGAACCTTTCCAAATTATTCCAACTATTCTGGTAATAGAAATAATAATAGACTTCCTACACCACAAGGAAGACTTGATCTTGAGGCTCCACCCACCAATGCAGTTGTGGGTTATTATGAAGGTGAGCAAGATGATTATGCACAACCAAAATTTCCTACTATATAAAATTCTGATTTATTCCATGAGGAGGAAGCAGATTTGGTTTGCAACTCAAATATTGGCTATTTACATGTTGGGAATGAGTCAAATGAAGAGGATCTTATGACTGATGCTTATGTTGTGTTAACTTTATAGACTGATGGAGTATTTGAGTTCTTAGAAAAAGATTCAAGTAAAGAGAAAGTGATTGATGGATCATCATTATCAGTTTAGAGAATTCAAATGATACTTGGACTATTGAACTTAATGATAGTTGCTCTTATACTGGATCAAGAGCATGAATTTTTCTCATATCTCTTGAAGGAAAAATATCCCCTTTCTCTTTCAAACTGTAGTTTGACAAGACTAATGACACTGTGAAATCTGAAGCATTGTTGTTAGGGATTGAGGTTGCATGTAAGAAAGGGATCCAAAACCTTCATAGTTAAGGTGATGCTGAAATAGTGGTTTGTTCGGCGAGAAATTTATGTCAAACTAAAAATGAAAGGCTGAAACATTATCACAATCATGTATGGGATCTTGGCATAAGAATTGTATGATGCATTATGGGACATAAGGAGAGGACTATTCAAGATTCGCCAGATTTTTGGTAAAAAAAATTCTTTTTCTTTTTGAGTCTTTTTATTTTATCGCCTAGCTCTATGCCCAATGGATGTATGAAGGCACTTAGAGACTGTAATTCTTCTCCATTCAATCATTTCAAAGAACGATCAAAGGAAGCTCCCCAACTAGAGCCAAATGTTATCCTTGAATTTAGCTATGCTTGATTCACAAGATAACCCCTATGAAACTTGTATGTTTCATAGCTCATTTACTCTAAGCATGTGAAACAAGGATAATCTCGATTTTCTCTCATGCATGGTTCTAAGTCTCATAATGCCTTTTGAGCGTTAACCTTCGTTAGTTCATTAAAATTCATCTTTTTGCTCAAGTTGCAAAAAATTAGTTTTGTGAGTTAGAAAATTTCTTGCACTTGCAAGGTCGGGGTTTTCCCTCGACCCTTCAAGTCAAAGTTGCAAAAGGTTGCAAAGTCGGGGTTTTTCCCAAACTTTGCAAGTCAAAGTTGCAAAATATTACAGCGTTGGGGTTTTTCCCCGACCCTGCAAGTCAAAGTTAAAAAAGTTGCAAGGTCAAGGTTTTTTTCCCGACCCTACAAGTTACTTATCCAGACTTCAAATTGTAGTGTCGAGGTTTTTCCTTGACCCTACAAGTCAAATTGCAGTGTCATGGAAATGTTTAGACATTGCATATTTTCAACTGTAGTGTTGAGGAATTTTTTGAGACTTTGCAATTCAACTGCAGTGTCAGGATTTTTCTAAGACTGTGCAATTATAGTGTTAGGGTTTTTCCCTGACCTGACAAATAAAACAAAGATTTACTTGTATAATCATTAAAATTTAACAATTTGACAAGAAACAATCTTTACCCCCATATTTGCATAATTAATAATTTTTGTCGACTTTGCAAAAAGGTAAAGTTTTACCCCATTTGCAATGTTGTTAATTTTTAATGACTTTGCAATTTTTTACAAAGAATCCACATTCACTTGCAGTTTCACCATTTTTCAATGCTACTACAAATTTTGCTCCATTCTACTTGCAACATCGCTAAAATTCAGCACATATACAAATTTTGCAAAAAAAATCCTCACATTGGAATGTTTTTCATTTTTGCCAAGATGATCCATTGCGCTCCATTTTTTGCCATCATCACATCCAAAATCTCCAAGGCTATGCAATTTCTCAAATTTACATACAACATGCAGTATCTCAAAAATTTTGAGCCATTACATATGAAATTTAATACCCCATGCAAGAGCTCAGTTTTTCTGCACCTTTGCATTTGAATTGCCAAAGCATATGCAGTTGCTCAAAATTTCCCCTCTAGTGTATAACCCTCTTTTTTTCTCTAACACTGAAAAGTAGAATTTTTTTTGCAAGTAATTTTACATGCCATTTTGATCTTTTATTTCCGGGTTCTTGAGTAGTTTTCATCGAATTCTTGCTTTTTATCAAAAAAGAAAGCTTTCAAACACAACCAAAAATTTCTTCCCAATGTTTCAGTTCTTCAAGAGTATACATCAATTGTTTGAAAGGAATTTGAGGAAAAATCTTTCTCAATAGATTCAATGGACAAAATGATGGTTGTTTAGTTTACTCTAGATAATTTGAAAATTACTCCTGAAAGGCACCAAAAAGCGTTCATACACTCCAATGACAAACTGTGATGAAGTGCACACCATCACGAAGATTTCATGGAGAAGGATGTTGAAGAAGGCTAAATCAGCCTTATCTTAAGTTTTTAGCATTTACAATTTCTTGTAGTTAGTCGATGAAAATTTACATGTTATTTGTCATTTGTAAAATTGTAAATACATGTAACAAAAATGAAGTCCTCCAATAATTTTGGAATCCATTATTCAATAAGTCAAAGTAGTTAGAATTTTCCTAGATTAGCTCTTTAGCTCTCATCTATAAATATGAGAGACCTCATTTGTAATTTTTACCTTGCCTAATCTACATAAAAAAAACTTGTATGTCCAATGAATTGACCACATCATTAGTACCATGATAAACCAAACAAAAATATAAAGTACCATGCAAATATCTAAACACCCTCTTAACTCAAGTCCAATGCTCTCTACCAAGGTTAGACATAAACCTGCTCAAAACTCCCATTGCTTGGGCTATATCTAGTCTAGTGAAAACCATTGCATACATCATACTACCAAAACCACTAGCATAAGGAATGTTAGACATATCTTCAAAATCATCATGAAAATTAGGACACATGTATAAACTTAACTTAATACCAACTAGAAATTAAATATTAATTGGTTTGTAGTAATGCATACGAAACCTCTACAAAATGGTATCAACACACTTACTCTGACTTAATCAAAGCTTTTTGTGAGCCTGATCCCTACTAATCTCCATCCCAAGGATATTATTTTCATCCCCCAAATCCTTCAAATGAAATATGCCAGAAATTCGAGTCTTAAGCTCCCTAATCATCATCTTGTTGTTACCCATAAATAACATGTTATCAACATACAAGACAATGATTAGTATTCGATCATCAATAACCTTAATATAAACACAATGATCCTCTTCACTTCTAATAAAACCCAAATTTAATGAAAATGTATTAAAATTTTGGTAGCACATCCTAGGTGAATGTTTCAAACCATATAAAGATCTCTTTAACTTGCAAAGCAAGTGTTATTTTCCTTTCACAACAAAACCATCAGGTTTTCACATATAAATTTATTCCTCAAAATCCCCATGCAAGAAAGTAGTTTAAACATCCATTTGCTCCATTAAATAAAAAAATAAGCAAAAACAATAGATAATAGGAATCTAATAGAAGTTAGCTTAGTAATAGGAGAGAAAATTTCACTGACATCAACTTCCTCTCTCTGGGAGTAGCCCTTGGTCACCAATTTGTCCTTGCACTTCTCTAACTGACCATCTGCACCAAATTTATTTGTAAATACCCACTTGCAACCAATGGGCTTCCTTCCTTTGGAAAAACTTACAAGATCCCAAGTATCACAACTATCCAAAGTCGTCATCTCCTCCTGCATGGTCTACATCCGAGACTTACTTTCTTCTAAAGAAAGAGCCTCCCTATAAGATCTAGGTTCATCAACAATATTCAACAAAACAAATTCTGAACCGTAATTATATGGGCTATACCTATCAAGTAGATTTCATTTCCTTGTGGATCTTCTCAAGGTAGGAGTAAGAGGCTCTTGTTGCTCTTCTTCTTCTATATGCTCATCTTTCACATCATTTGAACTCTCTTAACCCTCTTCTTCTTCTACATCCTCAAATCCATTTGATTGTTCTTCCACATGTGCATCTTCTTGCTTCTCAATATTTGTCTTGAAAGTGAACTATTTTGTCTTATCTTTCTCCTTTGGTTGTTCTTCACCTAAGTAAGCTCTAAAATCCCTGAAAATCATATCTATAGAGAAAACCATTTTAAAAGTTAGTAGATTCCGAAGATTATAACCTTTTACATTCATACCATAACCAACAAATATGCATTTCTATGCTTTTGGACCCAATTTAGAATTTCTTTTGAGGCACATGAAAAAAATCGTCATAACCAAAGACCCTTAAATGTGAAATATGAGGCTTTCTACCTATCCATACTTCATAAGGATTTTTATCAATAAGAGCTAAACAAGGAGATCTACTAACCAAATAACTGTAGTACTTACAAATTCTACCCAAAATTTCTATCAATATTAGCACCACTCAACATGCTCCTAGCTCTTTTCATCAAGGTTTAGTTCATTCTTTTTCCTACCACCTTTTTTTGGGGTGTATATGGTGTATTATTTTGTTGTAAAATACCTACATGCTTACAAAACTCATCAAATTCTCTAGAAAAATATTCACCCCGTTGTTAGATCTCAATACCCTTATCTTATAATCTGTTTGCTTCTCAACTAAGACTTTAAATTCCTTAAACTTAGAGAAAAAATTATTTTTTTCATGCATAAAATAAATCCAAGTATATCTTGAGACATCATCAATGCAAGTGACATAATAACAAGATTTTCCAAAAGAGTCAATATTCATTGGTCCAAACACATCTAAATGAATGCTTTATTAATCTCTTATATTTATTAGTTACATTAAGAAATGATGATATATTTTATTTACCAAACACACAATGCTCACAAAAATCATTTTTAAAAACAAAATAATCAGAAATACCATCAACCAAGTTTTTATTCAAAATGGTCTTAAGACCCTTTTCACTTTTGTGACCCAATCTATGGTGCAACAACATACATATATTTTTAGTGACAATTACAATGGAAGAGTTACAAAAAGTGGAGGAATTAAGCCTAAACAAAGTCCCAATCTAAGTTCCTTTAGCAATCACTAAACTCCCTCTTACCAACCTACAACCAGACTTGTCAAATATCACATACATTCTAAAATCATTCAACTTGGATACTAAAATTAAATTTATTGCAAGTCCTAAAATATGTAAAACATTATCAAGGGTTTTAACCCTTCCACCATTGAAACACAACTTTACCTTTGCATTACCAACAATCTTCTTCATTTTGTTAGCACCAAGGAAAAATTATCCCCCATCATAAGCTGAATATGAAGCAAACCACTCCTTTTGGGGAGTCATATGGTAAGAGCAACTTGAATTAATAAGCCAAGAATCATTACTAATAGTGTTAGTAGAAGTAAAGAAAGCATCAAAATCACCATATTTTGAGGAATTTTCCATGGAAGTACCTAAACTCTTTCTCTTATTTCTGCACTCCTTCACATGTCCTCTCTTACCGCAATTCCAACACTTTTGTCTTCTTGGGGGTTTTAGAATGTCCTTTAGACTTGTCTCTCTCTTTTTGTCCCCTTTAGGCCCACATTTTTCTTTGGGCCTTCCTCACACATGCAAGGAATCTTGGGAGCCCACATTCACAAAATTTCTTCTCATCTCTTCTGAAATAAGTATAGCAATGAGACTATCCATCTTCGGTTCTATACCTCCACCACTTATGGAAATAATTAGATTTTCCCAAGATTCGGGTAAAGAACAAAGCAACAAAATACATTTATCCTCTTCTTCTATCTTAACATCTACAGATGCAAGCTGAATTATAATAATATTAAAAGCATTTAAATGTTCTGCAATAGAATCATTGTCCTTCATTTTGAAAGAATACAAACATCTTCTAAGATACAATTTATTTTTTAGAATTTTGGTTTGGTAAATTTCACCTATCCTCCTCTACAACTTGTATGCAATAGATTCTTCCAAAACATTCAGGAGGAAAAAATTTGCAAGACACAACTGAATGGTTCTCCATGCCTTTTTGTCCATTTTATTCCAATATTCATCAAATGTTGGTTCTGGTTTCTTTTTTATTTGAAATTTCCAACCATTGATCTCTCTCTTCAAGGAGATCCTCTATCTTCAACTTCCACATCTCATAACCAATGCCATTGAATTTCTCAATATCTAGATGGGAGGTGGAAGCCATGGTTTTCAATCTTCTTCACAAATATGTAAAACCCACAATGCAAAATCTCCCTTTACAACCAAAAACCTTTCAACACTTAAGAGAAAGGCATACCTCTCTCAATATAACCGTTAGCTCCAATACAAAATGTTGAAAATCCAAGGTAAAAATTGCAGCAATATGAACTTAAATGTGTGATTACAAATCTCAAATTATGTATTCAAGATTACCAATATTATGATATGTGATTATAAATTGCAACAATGAAAGAAAATCAGTAAGACCACAAGTTGAGAATCACAAGTAACACAAGATATATGTGGAGAAACCCTTTCAGGAAAAAAATCCACACCCAAAGAGATACAATGTTTGTATTAATATTCAAGGAAGTAAATCAATATTGTTGAACACATAAAATACTAAGAGGGAGGGTGGATCAATATTCTTTTAAACCATCCAAAAATTTAATCATGCAACACATAACTTATTCAATTTGCAATATTGAAGGAAAAAATGAAAACATCCAACAACATCACACAACACGAGAACACCAAGAATTTTATGTAGAAAACCCAAAATGGGAAAAACTAGAGTGAGGATTAGCTCACAATATATTATAATCGGTTATAGTATATTACAAAAGTGCTCACTACAGGTGGAATCACTACCCACTAAAAGAATAATTTAAGAGATAGAGGAAGTTTATGACTCATATAATAAATTAAACTATTACAATTGCATCTAAATCATGCATAAAATATAGTTCCAATGAAGCTCAAAATACAAACTCAAAACTCTTCATACCAATCCAAATCAACACTTTAATCTACTCTGCATTCAAAATAAATTCACACAATTCACATGTCACTTCTTATTTATACCTTCAAAAAAATCTTATATTTATACCTAGCTCATATGCAAACACTTAGAACATCAATTAGGTTGGCCTAATTAGATGTAGAATTGAAAATATACAAAATATGACTTGTCGGCCTAAGTTCAAAATATTTCACCTTCGTTCCATAAACCAAGGCTTTTAATATATCAAGTGAGTTGAAATGGACCTATAATAGCTCCCACATAGCTTTGCAATACTTAATTAAGTTTCACATACCTTCAAACCTATTAGGTTGGCACCACAGAAGACCTAATTTCAGAATCCACCAACTATACATCCACATTCAGACACGTGGACCTCCATTCATCATGCAAAATAGAATGCACACTCACTTGACATCTATCAACATCTCCTCAAATCTATAAAGCCAAAATACGATCCATGGAGAAGAGCAGATTCTCCAAGTCATATGCACAAAACTAGAAAATACCTGTAACTATCAAGCCAAACTTCTATTACTCATAAATTTCACACCAAGAGCTAAAACGAGATGAAAGTTTGGAATTAGATACTTCTACCAACCATAAACATTATACTAGAACCATAGATCAAAGCATTAAATGGTAGACCAATGTGGACCCAAAAATTGGATCCCTTGTACATAAAAGCACCCGAATTGACACTTAGTCAATTCCCAACATAATTGTCTTCACTGAATTAAACCTTCTTGCCAAATTTTCTTTTAGAATCATCTTCAACCATACTCATGACACCTAAACTGATTTTCACAATAGTCTTTGTACCAGGATACAATGTTGACATCAATGACAAAACTGCAATACATAACTGTATGTACCTTGTGCTCATCTCACATGCTCAACTTACCAACAACATCAATGAAAAAATCCTCATTCTTCAAAAAATATCCCCCTTTTTTATTGGTGGAAACATGCCAAAATTATCTCTAAAATTAATTTCCCCCTTTGACATCAAGGGCAAAGGGCATACATATCAATTCTTCATTTACACTGGATCTCCCCCTGATAAGTATATTCATATATACAAACTAAAAATTGAAGTTACTCCCCCTAAGAATGTTATACACCAAAACCATATCAAAAAGGTGTATCAAAGCACTTTGTATATTGTCTGCATGTATACACTGAAGTCTGAAACAATAAACTGAAAATGTATAAAAAAAAGAGTAGGAATATTGTCAATCAAAGGAGGTTGACACTTTGAGCTTATCATCATTTTCCTAGTCATGTTTCTTCACATTTCTTTTTTATTTATTCCATTTATGGAAGAGCATTGTCTTGAGTATATCCTTTATCTGTTACATGCTCATGTTGAGCATCAATACTCTGAGCTTCTTCTCTTGTATTGAATTTCAAACCACGATCTTTTATTTCTGGAGTCATTCCATAGCTTTGTGCTAGATTTGTTACCTTATCCATAGTCTCCTTTCAGAGCCTTTCAATCTCATTTTTGTCTCTTCCCATAAGGGTAGTCACCCTTTACTTTGTCATGAATTACTTTCTATACAACTTATCCAATGTGGCTTTATTTTACTTTGAGAGAGGGGCACCGATATTTTCCATAGCATATGTTTTCATTTTAGCCTCTTATTCTATTGCTTCTTACCTTCTCTCCAAAAAGACATTCCATAGCTCTTTAAGAATTTGGTTTACAGTGTTCTTCATGTCAACTTCTAAAACAATAATATACTTAATGATAGCTTCTACAGTAGTGGCCTTATCTACCTCATCAAATTCATTGTATAATTTTGCAATCTCTACTAACATGTCATGTTGTACAATACCATTAAAGAGTTCCTCAACTTTCATGGGGTTGTGGGCTCTTACCAATTTTTTTTGCTTTTTCTTTTCCTTTTCATCTGGAGTCTTATTCTCTCTAGCTCGTTCCTTCTTTTCTCACTACTACTTTGTAGCCTTCCCTTTCTTTTTCAACCTTAGCTTATTTATTAGTATCGACAACATCAAATTTTTGTTTATTTGAAATTGATTCATTGTGTGAAGCTTCACTTTTTATTTTTCGAACCAATTTAAGTTCTTTTTCTTCTTCTTCCTCTTCAAAATTTATTCTTATGTCCTTTTCTCTTACTACCTTTTATTTTGTTCACTCCTTGGAAATTCTTGTAGGTGGTGTTACCAAAGTAGTCTTCTTCTTCTCACACCTTGTAATCTGCACAACTGAAGGGGACTTCTCCTTCACCAGAGGAATTTTAGTTGTTTTTCTCTTCTCCCTTGTAGGGGGCTTAGTTTTAGAGGAATTTTGAATAGGAGGGGTGGTAGTTGTTCTACTAGATCTTATTGTGCCTAAAGAGCTTCTCGAAGCTCCAACCCTTTCTCTTTTGTGAATCCCATGGCCTTTGCAAACTATGTATTCATCTTTTCAACTTTCTTCTTTATTATTGGTTTCCTTTGCTCTATATGCACCTCCATTGATTTTTCTTCATAGGTACCATATCTTCCTTATTTGTTGTCCTTAGTTTAAATAAGCATGTGGTTTGTAGATGTAGTAATTTCCTACTCAGTAATGTCATATCCCATCTCTGGGATCCATATTTTTCTTGGTTGTACTACATGTATGATGCACTCATCTATTGTTACGAAGAATGTGATTTCATTCTTGTACTTCTCCACCATTTTATTAGGGATTATTTCTCTTTCATGCATCCTCTTCTAAAATACTGAAAAGAAAGCCTCAAGAGCCTCATATTTTGTCTTTGCATCACCAAGACCTCTCAGAGAATCTCTAATCTTATGAGCAATAGGTCTACCTTTCAACCAACTACACTTGTAGTCCCAAGGATTTCTCTCAAGAAATAGAAAAATAAGCATACAATCAAAGTACCATAATTGAATGAATGTTTCTTCTCCTTTATTTGTTTCAAATTACCCATTAACTGTTGTCTCAAAAGTTCACATAGATCATAATCAACTCCTTTTTCCACCATTTCATAGGTAAAATTGATGGTGGTGGTTGATACAAAGTTTTATTTGTTTGTAAAGTAAAACCTATAACCTATCATAATAGCTGCATACTTCTTAGTTGGATTTCTTATGTCTTTTATTGTCATAGCCCTCTTGTTGAACTTAGCACCTATTAATTTTGTGACCACTTTATTTTTCACATATTTGAGTACTGAAACAAGTCTAGTGGAGCATAAAATTGTAACTTCTCTAATCACATCCTTTGTGATTAATCCATAAATGTTAGTCCAAAAAAATCTATCATGAATTATGGTTAATGTAATTCTAATCCATTTATCATCAAAGCAAAAATTTGGAAATCCTTGCCACACGTAAAGTTTCTTTGTAACTAGGTTTTGATATTCAAGTTTTAGGATAACGTTATCTCCAGTAAGTTCATTCACCCATACCTCTCCTAGCTTAGAATGATCACGCTCTAAATTTTTTATGAATACAAATCCTTATATCCTTTGTATGTAAAACACCATAGAGAACACACAAAAATGCACCTATCAGATTGACCTTTGTGGATTTAATAGGATGTTTATTAAAATTAGTTTTTGGCCTATCAATAACCTCAATTACCCTCAGTGTTGCCATTGAAAATGATTCTAAAATTATTTCAAAAGAGTTCCCTAAGGAACTAGGGCAAAAAATATGGTAAATACCTTTTCCTTCATTTTCCAGACTAGGGTTTGTGTACACCTGATCTCAATCGCCTTGATCACTCCAATTTGCTTCCTCACAAATTTGATTCTTCTCATACTGAATGCTTCAAACAATAAAGCTAGTAAACCCTAGCTATATGCACAATCAACTTCAAATGATTCACAAACTTCCGCATTTCAATATTTTCTACCAAAATTTTCTCCAAAAGATCAAACATATTGACCTACACCATATATCCTCATGTTGAAGGATCAACACCATTTTATTTGGTAGGGGATGAAAATTCTACATTAAAGCTCCCCCTAAGCCAAAGCTCTCAACTTAGTTTCTAGAGGAAACATCTACACCAAATTCTAGTACATATTCATCCTTAACCTCAATCTCTTCCTTGTTTCTCCAAATCTTATCCATCTCCTTCTTTGTCTCTACCAGATCAACCTTTGTACTAGATCATGTTGGTGTAATTAATTATTTAATTACACTAGCATAAGTTCACTTAGGCATAATATTTAATTAATTCCTAGGTTGCATTTACTAGGCAATTAGTTAATAATGGGGCATACCCCTTCACATGAAATTAGGATAAAAGATTCCTTCTAGAAGATGAGTTGTCTTTTCTAGAAGCCTTATCCTATCTTCAGATCATCCTAGTTTATTAGTTAGGGTTCACATGTTGTTAGATCAAGACACATGTCAACATCATATTTTATACTACATATCAACCTTTCCTATATAAGGAAGGTGCTTGTACTCATTTGTATCATACTTCATACCTCATCATTTGAGAGGTCTTAATATCTAGAAATATCACATTCTTGCAATCCTCTTGTAGAACGTTTTCATTATTTTTGTAGGTGTTCTTAGGTATCGAGCTAATCTCCAGCTCTTACATGGTATCAGAGCCTTTCCTGTAAGACCCTTCTCAAATTTCAGGATTGAGCTATCGTTGTAAGATCTTGGTGATTTTGAGTAAGGTTGAGTATGATATTCTCTTGCGTTATATTATGACATGGAGAATCAAAAAAACTTGAAAAAAATACCAGATTTGAGGCTTTACATCTCAGGCAAATTTTTGGAGTAGATTAGGTCATATTCGACTCTTCCATTGCGTACAAAAGGCCCAAAGCCCCCATTTTTATATAAAATACTTCATATTCAGAGGTAAATTTATTTTTTGGTGATTTTTCAAAAAAATCAGGCGTCTATCTTAAATTTGACAACCAAATGACTATTATGGAAGCCCCATCGTGTCTTAATTAGGCAGTTTTCGTATAATTGCCATAAATTTTGACTTGGGTATTAGATTTTCACAAACATGATATTGTTGGAAAGCTGATTCTGAGCACTATGTAGTGGTTTAGGAATTATTATTAGATTTTATTGCTAATATATTTTGTTGCTGTTTGAATTCAGATCTCCTATTTGGACCTCATATTTCATAACCTTTCGCTATTTTCTCTGATTTTGATGATCCAAGTTGCATTTGGAAGGTATTTAGGAGCTCTTTCATTGTGCCCACACACTTTTCCAAATTCAGCCCTAGGTATTATTTATTTAGTATTTTTCACATTTTGGCATTTTCATTGATTACTTGGACATCCTGACTCCTAGAGAGGTTCTATCAGTTTGGGAAGACTTCATTTGCACTATATATCATATTTGGGAGTTTCTATTTCATCTTGAAGGTTATTCTCTTTGTAATATTGGAGATCATTCATAGTTCATTATGGGGTTTTCATTTCATCTTGTTTTGATTATGTTGAAAAGGGGAAACTATAAATAATGGAGAAATGGTATCATAAAACATCTTTGATGGCTTCATTTTTTGCCACATTTGTATAATCTTGTTCCCCCTCCTGGTACTGATAGTAAGAAATTTGCTTGGAATTGAAAAATTGATCATGTATTAGGAGTCATTGCAATGCATATTGATGTTTCCACTTTGAAAAGTGTTGATCATTGTGACTGGCCTCATAATCTTTGGATTAAAATTTGGGAGATACATGGAAATCTCGATACTCAGCCATTCCCAGATGATCCTATTTCATATTGTCTTGTGCCTCTTGATTTTTTAGATGCAAATACTATGCGAAAGTTTGAATATTTTGAATACTTTGAATCTTTGGATGAGGATGATAAGGGTTCTTTAGATGCTCCTTCTCCATTAGAGACATTTTATGTACCTTCACCTTCAGTGATTCCTTATGCAGAGTCATTGGTTGTGGATCCTATCATCCATGTTCAACAGGACCATTCATCTCATGGTAGTGATTCATTGAGCACGTCCAATGATTCATTACAACAAGTATTTGATTATCTTCTTGATTGGGATTCCTATATATCAAACATAGAATCCTTGTTTGTGGAATCTCATATTTCAGATTTGGAGGACACATTTGAGGGGTCATGATGCAAATACTATGTGAAAGTTTGAATATTTGGAATACTTTGAATCTTTAGATGAGGATGATGAGTGTTCTTTAGATGCTTCTTCTCCATTAGAGACAGTTTATGTACCTTCACCTTTAGTGATTCCTTATGCAGAGTCATTGGTTGTGGATCCTATCATCCATGTTCAACAGGACCATTCATCTCATGGTAGTGATTCATTGAGCACGTCCAATGATTCATTACAACAAGTATCTGATTGTCTTCTTGATTGGGATTCCTATATATCAAACATAGAATCCTTGTTTGTGGAATATCATATTTCAGATTTGGAGGGCACAATTGAGGGGTTATCTCTCTTATTTGATTGAAATCATTGTACAACTATTGTAAAACCATCATGGTCTTTGGATCTTTCTTAGAATTAGTTTCCACATTGTCTCGATTTGTCACCTAAAACATTGATTGGGCATGTACCTGATTTGATTGTGGCATATTCATTTTTAGTAGTAAAGGAGACACTTGATCAACTTTCAGAGACATCATCAACATCCATATTCATCCTTCCTTCAAATCCTATCTAGAATGTGAAGCATTCTTGCACTTGTACATGGTTTTTTTTCTTCCGAAAGGGAGACAAGTTGTTTGTTGACATTGGATCATGTTTGTCTACATGCACTTACCATTTTTGCACATGATCTCATGTTATGGGGGGGATACATAGTCTCTCTCCCTATAGGGGGATCTTGATCGTATTTTATTTATGTGGAAGATGGTGTAAATGGGTACCTAAAATGGTCATCATGTAGTTGAGACCCATCATTCCATAATTTTATAATCATTACATTTTTAGTTCCTCCTTAAGTTACACTTATGGGGGTGTTGGTGTAAGTAATTATTTAACTACACTAGCAGAAGTTTACTTAGGCATAATATTTAATTAATTCCTAGGTTGCATTTACTAGGAAATTAGTTAACAATGGGGCATAACCCTTCACATGTATTTAGGATAAAAGACTCCTTCTAGAAGATGAGTTGTCTTTTATATAAGCCTTATCCTATCTTCACATCATCCTAGGTTGTTAGTTAGGGTTCACATGTTGTCAGATCAAGACACATGCCAACATCATATTCCATACTACATCTCAACCTTTCCTATATAAGGTTATTGTACTCATTTGTATCATACTTCATATCCCATCATTTAAGAGGTCTTATATCTAGCAAGATCATATTCTTGCATATCCTCTCATAGAAGGTTTTCATTTTTTTTACATGTGTTCTTAGGTGTTGAGATAATCTCTAGCTCTTAACGATCATTCTTCTTTACTATATTATCCTTCTTTATATTTCTTCTTCTACAAAACCTAGAAATGTGTCCAAGCCTACTACAATTGTAGAATATAATATCCTTTTGAATTGTATTTATTCCACTCATTCTAGATTTTTATTGTTTAGCTTTATGTCCAAATCCATTGCATGTATAACAATAGCCATTGAAATATTAAACCATTCTACTATTGTTATAACCATTCATCTTTTGACTTCTACATTTACTAGCTCTATGACCAAATTCTTTGCATGTATAACATTGACAAGAAAAAGGTGGAACATTTTGATTCATTCTTCTTCTACATTCCATAGCCTTATGTCCAAATTTATTGCAAGAATAGGAGAAACCATTAAAATATGGGTAGCTTTGTGCATTTGGTTTTCTGAATCGTGGTCTTCTAGCTACATTCTTTTGATTCTAGATTTGCTTTCCATTGTTCTTCTTGTCTTCAGTCTTCTTTTCATCATTTTGTGTCTAATTTTATTTTGAACTTTCACCATTTTCAAATCCTAAACCTTCTTTATCTTTGGAGCCTTTCTAATTTGCAATCATCTCATAGAGATTTGTAGAACTCATCTTGCATTTTTCTTCATGACTCCTTGCTTTTTTTCAGATCTGATCTTAGTTCACAACTTCTTGTTCAATCCTTGTGAATTCTTTATATTTTACTTTTACCATTGCATTCAAACATTCTTCAACTCTTTTTCTTCCTTCAACTTGCACCTTTTGATTGGTATTTGTTTCATTTGCTTGCTTCAATTTCTCATTGACCTCCTTATGCCTTTCTTTTAATTTCTTGATTTTCTCTCTCAATTTTCTAATTCATTCATTTGCTTCTTTGACATTTTCTTTTAGATCTTTTTTTTCACCTTCAGTTCTCTCAAGATCTTCAAGAGAAACTTTGAGTTCTCCATTTATGTCAAATATGCAATATTATGCTATAGTCCAACAATATAAATCTTTCTAGAAGAATATGTAATCTTCTAATAGCCATGTGTTCAACCTCCAAGATCTTCCCCAAGCGGTTAAACTCCTTCCAAGGATCCAAGCTCTGATACCAATATTTGAACACCTAGAATACTAAGAGGGGGGAGAATCAGTATTATTTTAAACCATTTAAAAATTTAAGCATGCAAAACATAACTTATTCAATTTGTAGTAATGAATGAAAACATGAAAACATCCAAAAACATCACACAACACAAGAACACTAGGAATTTTACGTGGAAAACCCAAAATGGTAAAAACCACGGTGAGGATTAACTCACAATATATTATAACTAGTTATAATATATTACAAAAGTGCTAACTATAGGTGGACTCACTATCGACATGGAATCACTACCCTCTAAAAGAATAAAAGATATAGAGGAAATTTTGTGGCTCACAACATAGATTGAACTATTACAATTGCATCTAACTCATGCATGAAATACAGTTCCAATGAAGCTCAAAATATAGACTCAAAACTCTTCATACTAATCTAAATCAAAACTTTGATCTTCTCTAAATTCACACAATTTTCATCCACTAACTTTTTTCACATTTCACTTCTTATTTACACCTTCAAAATAATCTTATATTTATATCCAACTCATTCAAAAACACTTATAAAATCAATTAGGTTGGCCTAATTAGATGTACCATTTAAAATATACAAAATATGACTTGTCATCCCAAATTCAAAATCTTTCACCTTTGCACCATAAACCAAGGCTTGTAATATATCAAGTGGGTTTGAATGGACCTGTAATAGCCCCCATATAACTCCACAATACTTAATTAAGTTTCACATACCTTCAAACCTATTAGGTCAACACCACAAAAGACCTAATTTCAAAATTTGGCAATTGTACATCCACATTCAAACATGCGTACCTCCAAACATCATGCCAACTGGAGTGCACACTCATCTGACATCTATCAACATCTCCTCAAATCCATAGATCCAAAATCCAATGTACAATGAAGTGCATATTCTCCAAATCATATGCACAAAATTGGAAAATACTTGTAACTATCAAGCCAAACTTCTATTATTCATAACTTTCATACCAAGAGCGAAAACAAGATAAAACTTTGGAATTAGATAATTCTACCAACCAAAAACATTATATTATAACTGAAGAGAAATGAATAGAATGATGGACTGATACAGACCCAAAAACTAGATCCCTTATACACATAATCACTAAAATTGACACTTAGTCAATTCCCAACACAATTGTCTTCACCAGATGAAACCTTCTTGAAAACTTGTTTTTCATAATCATCTTCAACCATGCTCATGGCACCTAAATTTATTTTCACCATAGTCTTTATATCAAGATACAATTTTGACATTAATGATAACACTGCAATGCATAACTGTATGTACCTTGTGCTCATCCCACATGCTCATGTTGCTGACAACAACATCAATGAAAAAATCCCCATTCTTCCAACAAATACAACAACCCTCTTTGAATTTTGATGGCACTTTGTTACTCTGAAAACCTGTAAACAAACTCCTGAAACCACCATCTCAATGCTCCAATAAATCAAAGTTTATGGGAGAGATTACCACATGGTATCCCAAAAAAAAAAATTAAAACCACCTAGAATAAACTACACCCCCCTTAGTGAACAAACCATAAACATGGTGAAAATTATTAAATTCCCACATGGCCTTTACATGGGTTCCTAACCCATAGCCAATGAAAATTGGTCAATATCGAGTGCTCCATAACTCTCTAATGGATCCAATGGCTCAAACACAAAAAATGAAAACTTGGATGCCCAACCTAGGATAACATGCAAATATCATGCACTTCTAGGTGGTCTCCACCCATAAGTTGGATGCCCAAAAGGAATATTCTCCCAGGATGATTTGTAATCATCATCGTATTGGGTCCACCTCTATGAATGCAATTACAATTTGTCATAGCAAAATAAATAATAAATATTTTTCCCCTCATGTCCTCTAGAACACTTTTCGAAAAATGTGGAGACACATAATTATCAACTAAGGATAGTAATTATAATATCACCTATCCTAACAATGGGTGGGATATATAAATGGGGGAGAATGAAAATTGTACCCCAAGGTATGGTCAACATCCTTTACGACAAGCCTTGTGACCCTTGATTCATTGGGAGATTTATAGGTGAAGAGAATAGGGGAGACCTCCCATTGACTCAGACATCCTTGGATAAGCTCACAATTCACTAAAACACTAAAAACCTAATTTTTTAGAAGCCTTTAAGACCATCAACCATTGGATTAGTAGGTTGTAGAGTATGATATCAATCCCAAAGTTACTCACCGTTTACTCTTCTCTTGTTTAGGTGACATGTACTCCTTGTTAGGACCTTGTCCTTCCAAGGTAAGGGGTGTTAAGGTGGTACATGATCTTAGCATACCCTAGTTGCTCATTCATTTGAAGGTATTACACTTCGTTGAGTGGGCCTCTACTAAGTTAGCACACCTATTACTACTAATTAAGTTGTGCTACTTGATGTGTTTTCTTGTTAAGATTGGTAATCACCATATAGCGAATTTTCATTGAAAAGACTCGCAACAATTACCCAAAATACACCATGGAGTTTTACATGATATTCTTTGTTGTGTGATATCTCTTTCCAAACAAAACAAATCTTAATTATTCTTAAAAATGGTCATATTAGTCAAAAAACTTCTACAAATTTTAGGTTCAAGTTGTAGAATCATGCTTCTATGTTAGAGTGGCACTTTTGCTATCATTTTGGCACATTTGACAACTCTGTAATGCTTCTATAAATAACTCAACACTTTTCCCAAAACATAACAACACTCTTTATTTTCACAATGATTCTTTTGAACTACATACTGACACTTTTGAAAAAATTGATGATTTTGACCATATTTGCTCTTTGCTAGTCAGAAACTTTAAATTTTACATAGTGATGCTTTTGTCTTAAATTACAAATTTTGACTTATACAGTGACACTTTTATAATATATTAACACTTTTCCATATCTTGTTACTTCTGATAGAGGACAATGCAACACTTTTTCCATTATGTGACATTGTTGATAAGTTACAATGATGCTTTTGAAATACACAACATGTTTGATTGTTAGATTAAATTTGCAAAATCCTTAAAATTCCAGTATCCAAAATTCTACAAACAAATCAATGTAGGATTTGATACCTATGTTGTAGAAAACATGTAACCAACATACCTCATCCATACAACAAACAAATCTTTCACCTTCATCTTGGAATTTTAGATTCATAACAAAAAAAGACATCACAATCATACAAAAAAATCCAATCCACCATCAACCAAGATTAGTCATAGTCTTAGATCTCTCAATCCTATCTCCTAGTTTAACTCTTACTTAGAAAACAATCATTTACAAGTACATAGTTGAACTAGCATCAAAATCCTTGTGGTAAAATTGTCTGAGTGGTCTCATCTACCGCTAAGTTGGTAAAATCACTATCACCTCTTTGATTGGAATCATTAGTCTAGTACAAGTAAATATTATTCTTAACGCATATCAAAACGAGATCTACTCTAACTTTGAATTTTTGAGGTTTTCACATCCTCCATCAAACCAACATCATCAACGTCAAAAAAAATCCAAATCTATCTAGAATGAGATCTCAAAGTAAAATCTCAAAATAAAACCTCATTAACATCACATAAGTAACCTCCACTTATATCCCATCTTTCATAAGGTCATATTATTTTTATGCCTATTACAAGGTCCCAACTTAAGAAAATCATGGAATCAAACCCAAGTAGTTCAAACGTTGCCATGCTTATGACTACCATCGATAAATTTTTTTGGATGCCTAGTGATATATTCAATCCACGTGAATATCACGCACCACAACCAACTCAACAAACTCAAGATCAAACCATCCTCATAAAATACATTATAAATGAATCTAAGTTATCTAGCAAATTCATTGAGGAAGCAATTTTGGAAATACAAAAAGATCCATCATCATCTAGTAAACTTGATGCCCTTATTTCTATTGATCCTAACTCTTAATTTCTTAAACTTTCACAGAATGGTACCAAATACCCTCTGAGTATAATGTTTCAATAATTAGATAAAAATCTCAAATAAATGTCATAACATATAGTTTCCTATACATGAGAACTTTCCCCCGGTGCACACTATCATTGAAAAAATACCACCACCACCAATCCCAAACATACCAATTCAAACTATGATATGAAAATATGACACATATTTCATACCATTTATAAATAATTTATGAATCCGTTAACCAAAACCCAAGCGTAGGTGATCAAACAATCCAAAATTGGAACCAAACACCAACATTCTACCTTTTTTAACATATACATCCATTAAAATAAACCCAAACATACCAAACCCCCAAAACACCAACATACTAAATTATAAAAACAACCCTTGTACAACCACAACTCCTACACCATTTGTTCCTCCTAGTATTCCAAATACTGCCCAAACATCCAACACAACTAGGAGCACAAACAACCTTAATAACTCAAGTCAACCTTCTAACCCACAAACAACATCATTTTCCATCACAAAATAAGATGCCACAAATACCATACCAAGAAACTATAGTGTATCACATCCTACACCCACACAACAACAATATAACCCTCATTAAAAACTAAGAACATCTCAACAAACACAATACGTTCAACAACCTCAAACAACAATCCAACCATAATACGTTCAAAAACCTCAATCAACAACCCAAACACAATATATTCAAAAACCTCAAGTAACAACCTAACTACAATAAATTCAAAAAACTCAATCAACAACCCAACCACAATATATTCAACAACCTCAAGCAAAAAATCAACCACAATACATTCAACAACCGTAAGAAACGCTCCAAACACAATATGTTCAACAAAACCATTCACACCACAACAACAACATGTCCTACAATAATAATATACCATACCTCAACAACAACATGTCCCCCAATAAAAAATAACCATACCTCAACAACAAATGATCACACCACAACAATAACATATCCTACAACAACACGATGTCCCACAAAAAAAATTACCCCGCAACAACAAAATATCTCATAAAAAATAATCCCTCATACAATCTATACAACCCTACCCATGAAAAACTCGTACAACATACCTTAGAACATCCCTCAACACACAATATTCACCCTATCCCACCAACTATAAAACACTCAACAAAATGACTTGGCATCTCAAATCCAAAGTTTTAACGATAAAATAAAAAACATGCAACTAGGGCATACAAAGAAAAACTACACATTTGAGGACATTTATCCATATCCGTTTGACAAGAGAATATTTATGATACCTTTCCCTAACAATTTTGAAATGCCAAAATTCAATAAGGGAAGAGGAGATCCTAGGGAACACATATGAGAGTTTTATGTAGCTTGTCTAGAAGTCTCCTGCAATGATACATATTTAATGCATCTATTTCCTCAAATCTTGGGAGGACAAGCCATAAAATGGTTTTCTCATCTACTCCAAGGTATCAAAATGTTCCAAGAACTAGTTGATAAGTTGATAAGTTTTTTAGTCACTTCTCATATAACATTGAGCATGAGATAACCATGACTGACTTGTATAACACCAAGAATAAACAAGGAGAAAAAAATGCCTCATTCTTACATTCTTGGAGACATAAATCTAGCAAATGTAAATGACCAATACTAGAAAAATAACTTGTCAAAAATTTTGTTTAAAGTCTAAACACGAAAATTAGCTTCAATTTAATCGTGCAATGTGCTAATAATTTCAAAGAGATCATAGAAAATAGATTCACTATTGAGAGGGATCTTATCACTAAAAATCTATTCAAAATATATAAAGATAATAGGGATCACACATCAAATTCTAATGATAAACCTCGCCTTTTGGCTAAAAAATAATGTTACCAATGATGAAGTGGTAGATGCCAAATTCATGAAAAATATACAACCCCCATCTAATAATTAACCAAGAACTAAAAAATCCAAATCCTCCAAGAGGACCACCAAGACCTAACAACACTACTCGATGCAAAATTTGTTCCCTTAGGGGGAATCCATCAAAACGGTCTTGAACAAATTGATTCAATCGAACCTTATCCAACTTCCTTATCTTAGGCATAATGAATAACTGTAGTAAAAACCCCCTGGTATAATGAAAATTATTATTAACAATACCTTAGAACAAAAGGTCACAAGACAAAAAATCATGTAAAACTCAAAATATACAAGACCTTATTGTCCAAGGAGAGGTTAGCGTTGATCAACTTCCTTGAACTTCGAGAAACCATGGCTTAGGAATCTACACAGATCCAATCCCAAGTCATGGGAAAGGAAATAATTTTTGTACAACCAAGAACTAAAATAAATTCAATTATTCATATGATAATGCATTAGGAAACATCCAAGAATCCAATAATCATGTCAATATTATTCATTACTCACATAATAAGGTATTAGACATAGGTTAAGATATTTTTCCAAAGTTTGATCAAAACCGTACACTGATTTTTAGAAAGTATCATCTTAGAATAATTAGATTAAACACATCGCATATCATAACATACTTCCCTCATTTGACTTCATGATAGGTCGTATTGAAAAAGCCTAGCTATGAGAAGCCTCTACCTCATCTTTGAGCTCTTCAAAAAATCAATCCATACCATCTCCATCAAGCCACTAACCTAATGAGGACACATTTTAGGATTTTATCCAAGGGCTATCCATGATAGATAATCATGAGCTCCAAGCTAATCGAAGTCTTGATACAAGTCAAATCTATGATCAAGAAATCCTAGTCCAAACACCACTATGCCTCCCCTCACCTACCATATCCACCCAAAATCCATTACCATCATGCCAACACTTTGAAACCATACAAGATTATGTTATTCATATTCCATCATTAAACCTAGATCTATGTCAAAAACATAGTCCAAAGCATAATGAATAAATCTCTTAAATAAGTCAAGATCAAGTTATCCCTAATGATCCCATCAATTTGTTCCATCCCATTCATGAACAAAAAATTGATTCCATCCATATTTCAATAGCTTCTACTTTCATAAATGAGTCACTTAATTCTATTGGAAACATAGATGATCTCCTCCTTGTTCATTCAAAATAAAAATCTCCCACTCTAGACACTTTGCAAATGATGAAGCTATAGCCGAGTTCACAAGAATTTAGGATGATATTCTAGAAAATGACCATGAAGAGGGTTTTTATATAAAATTTGAGGCCAAAAAATCTTTTGAAGAACAATCAAAGTTCCTAAGTTCTCAAAATCATGTTGAAGACATTGATCAACAAGCTACTATAGATTCAATCAAAATTCTACAAAATGATGAAGTACCAATAACCTATCAACTCATATCAACAACCAATGAAAAGACAACTACTATTGAGGGTTACAATCAAAACAAATAAGAATTGACACCTTGTTTCTGAGATAAGATATATCCTATTACCAAATTTTTTCTTAATGAATGCGGCATAAAGGGAAAATATTAGGCCTACATGAGCAAGGTATTCTAGAGATGGTATAGTTCATCGACAATCCTGAGCAGCAATGTATTGGTTATTCAACAATCAAGGAATCTAATGATGTTAATGTTACCCGCATGATACTAGGGACAAATTTATCTATTTCAAACATCACCATAGGAGTCATGAATAGTCCTTGTCATGAATAGTCCTTATCATGAAGTTTTTGCCAACATCCCAACCATCCACATCATAAACCATCATTCTCAAATCTTTCCACCCACCAATTGGACCAAAAAAATAAAAATCCTTGTAAAGAAAAATATCAAGTTGTTGAAGCTAAGGAATCAAAAATTCAAAGTGGATGCATGAAGCTAAAATGAATCCCAAAGAAAAATAGATCAAATAAAATGCAAAATCCATAAAAAGATCCAATATTCAATGAAACTATGGAGCAAAATAAAAAAGGGGGCTTCCATCCATAAAAAATGTCCACCTTTTGAAATAGTCTTCAATAATGACACATAAAGTGCATCAAAAAGTTGATCCTAAACACTTGAAACCTCTCATCCACATTCCATCATCCACCATCTCAATTTTAGAGAGTAAAAGATTCAGAATCCAAGCTACCTAATAATTCATCTATTTCACATATCTCCCATCAAAATCTAACATCCCACCTAAAATATAAAAATTCCAAATCCCACATTCACCATGTTATGGCACCAAAATTTTATCATAATAACTCGAATGTCACTCTATTGTGATGTATGTATTTAGATAAGGCCAACACTAGTATCAACAAATCGAGAGAATATGTAGGGGCTTTATACAAGTGCCTTTAGCTTGGAAAATGAACTCCTCAAGGTAGGACATCGTTGTGATTTAATGACAAAAAAATCTACATTAGTACCACTAGGTGGTTCCACGTAGTCTATGATCATTTAGAAAAGTTCAAAAATCCAAAAAATAAAAAATAAAATAAAATAGTAAAGATAAGAATTATCCTTTAGTGAAAATCATTCTTATGGCGCTTTGGACAAGTATCGTGATGAAAACATGGAGAACAAGAGTCATGTGTAAAATTGATCATCTATCTATACCAATCATACCATCCATAATAAATGAAATATTTCATCCATTCCATCCATAATAAATCCACTATTTTTATCCATCCAATGCATTCTCATCCATTCTCCCCATCGACTTGATCTTGATAAAGACTAGGGCCATATACTTCAAAAACTTACTTTTGGAAGAATATTCACATGGTCTATTGCGAGATAGTCCTTGGAAATAAAATATCTTGTCTTGGAATCAAGTGTCCCATACATTGCTAGACACTAGGGAGGCAGATGACTACATCCTACTTCAAAATAAATCTTGATATATGTCTTATAGCTCACTTAGTGTTCTAGAAACCTTTCAAAATCCAAAAAACATCCAAATAAATCAAAATCCAAAAAACATATCCAAATAGTTCAAAAAGCCAAAAAAATAAAATCCAAATAGCTCAAAATCCAAAAACATCTGGATAATAAAAAAATCCAAAAACATCCAAATAAATACAAAACATCAAAAACATTAAAATATCCAAAAATTCAAAAACAATCTCAAATATTCCAAACAAAAAGTTAAAAACATTCAAAAAGCCCCAAAGTTTAAAAATAATAATCATAACTCGCTCATCCCCAGTAAAATCGTCATTCATAATAAATTTATCATCACCCTCATCTTTGGCGAAGTAAAAAAAAGCAAAAAAAACAATCATCAAAACACAAACATTCACAAAAAATTACTAGTCTTGATCACTATCAAATCCTCCATATAAATTGCCTAAATCATCTTCTAAATCAACATCAACATCCAACAACTACCTTAACAAATATATCTTTCCTACAATAAGCATCATTATGGATCAACAAACAACAATCTCTCTGGCAAGAGATATGATGGCTTTGATAAGTTTTGTAAGTTGGTATTTTATTTTGATTTATCTTTTGTCCCATTCCATTGCTTTCTCGAAGCCACCTTGATCTTCAATATTTTGGTAAGTTTGGAGGAGTACGTAATGGGAAATGTTCATTATTTTTATTTTTTGTGTTTTTGGGATGTTCTTATGATACGATCTTTGTGAATACTTTCCTTGTGTGTATGGATAGTTTCAGGAAATACAACGACCTTTGTATATTAGGTTCTTTATACATTTTGTGCATAATGCCTAAATTGCTTTGAGGCTTCATTCTTTCACATGATCAAACAAGGCTTTTGTATGTCAAGTATGAACAAGGATACTCCTATTTGTTTGTAGAGTCAAATTACATGCAATAGATATGATGCCACCTTTGTTCTTCATACCTTGGTGCATAGTATTTACTTGCTATATCAAAATATGGATTTCTCTACATTATTTAGTATTACCTAAAGAAAAAAAATCATCTATCCTATCCCATTTTAAATAAAATTTCAAATCGAAATAATAATCATAGCTTTCCCAACATTTGATCAACATCATCCTATTCATCTAAATCAGTCATCTATCTATATCTCATCTATCAATCAAGTCTTCTAATAATCTATCATTTCTTTTATCATCATACTAACTATCCTATCCATGTATCATAACATACACAAAAAATATCCATCACATCCTACATCTACATATCATTAGTCTCATCATAAAAATTATGCATCTATATCCATAGCATCAAACATACATCATAGCATCATAGAATAATCAATCATATAAATGCATCATCAAAATACTAGAAGAATCATAGCATGTCATCATATATCCATACATCATAACTCTAGCATAAAAAATTGTCACCCTTAACAATTTCACACTATGGTTTTCTCCCCCTATGTGCTTGGACCTAATTATGCATTAATTGCCCATTTTTATAAACATTCTTCGAAAATCAAACATGAGAAATCAAACTATGTATTTAATATTTTTCTTGTGATACTTTTGATCCCTAAAATTAATAATATAGTCTAGGGCATCTTGTGCACTAAACCATATTTTTGGCTCCAAATTTGAATATGTCAGTGTCGGTAATTTATTATATTATTTTTTTTAATTTTAATTTTTGGTTATTGGTATTTGATTTTTGGTAAATTGGAATAATTACATATAAATAAAAATTACTTTAACCATTTTAAGCCTAGCATGATCAAGAAGCACTTTAATTGAGAAAATTGAAGGTGATGAGTGTGACTTCAGTTCATCAAGGAGATTAGATATGAGTGGTGAGTTGCAATTTTTTTTTAATTTATTACTTAGTTATCATTATCCTCTATCCAACCAAGGATAAGATCTCTTTTATATTTGTTTTACCATTATGGAGGTATAAATACCAACATAGGGTTTGACTTAGGAAAACCTCTATATGGCACAACCCTTCCCATATTTTCATGTATACAAGTTGCAGATCTGAAATGATTTGAACAAAGATTTAAGGATATTTATTTATTCATGCATTCAAACCCTACAAGTTTTCAAGTCACAAAATCTATATTTTCTCATCAACAAATGAAGTTATGGCAATGAGCCCAGAAGGACAAAAACTACATAATAGTGACCTTAGGCCTATATTTTCAGCTCTAGAAAAGAAGAAGGATGATCCAGGGTGAAATTCACCCTAGACCAACTAAATCAAGCTCAAATTCTAATCTCAGGTTCCTTTGTGTTTTCCTTCTATATTTCTAGACTCCATTTTAGTCTTGTTTCATTAATTTTATTCAAAATCACAACAAACTACTGCATTTTCAAATTTTACATAGTCATTTCATTTCATAATTTAAAATCAACCAATCAACATCATATCAACACATCACACACACATTCCATAAGGATTATAAATGACCCATCATTCCAACTCTTCCTATTAGGTTTTGTATTCAAATGGATTTGAGATCATTTCTAATCCTTCAAACCAAAATTTGGAAGAGTGTGGTCTACACCCTAGATCCCTTTTCCCAACCAAACAATAATATCACATCATCTCAATCTAATCTAAGTATTGTCATATATCAATCCATCATAACATCACAACATCATAACAATACATCATCCATCATAACATATCATACATCACGACTATCATAACATCATCATTATACATCACAAGATCACATAGAAATCATTAAATGAATATACTAAAATCATATAGATCCATCCATCACATGCATAATAAAATCATATCAAATCACATCAATATCTCATATCATATCTCATATATCATCAAAAGTGTGTCACGATACAAAATCAATATGCATTGAATGTGTGTACAAAGGGCTATCAAGAGCAACAAGGTTGTATATATTATCAAAAGAATATTTGTACAACAAAATGTACAAAGACATATATACATTTTTTACATAGATTTTTCTCTCTCCTCTCAACCTAGAGGAGGAGGATGTAGAGGAATCCCCTATTGTTGAATTTCTGACCTCCTACTTGACTATTGCAACTATGGTGGATGAGGTGGGTGCCCCACCAACCCTCCATCCAATCTTCCTTATCCAAGTACCCTTGCTGAAGTCCTCATTGAAAACCTTAGAGATCTCCTCCCAACTAATGGAGATACCTCATATAGGGTCCTATAATAGGCAACCTCCTAGATGAGTGAAATCATATCCCTCATAAGATCAGCCATGGGCACTATTGTTCCCTAACCCAAAACCTCTAGTTGTTGTGTTGACCCCACTCCATATCCCTCTCAATTATCATTTGAGCTAGCTGAGTCTCTACCTAATGATGACATACTATATTAACATATCTCTCCCTTGTCCATAGAGCAATTTGTATCTCGAGAAACTATCGATGAGATCTCTCATCATATTTCTCTACTCTATATCCATCCTACTCTCTCATTGCTAGATCACGCTTGGATAGAGCCTGCTAGACATGACCTCTTCATCTCCCCTCTAATCTTCTCTCTTAGGATTCTACCATCCTCTCTACTTTTCTTCTTTGATCGCTGCAACTACCATTACCTAGTGTCCTTGCTCACCCTCATCCACTCTGGAGGCCTCCCCTCTTTGTCTAGCCTTGTGAGCCCTACCTAGCTCCTCCTCTTGTCTCCGCCACCTCACAACCCCACCATCAGGGTGAGTGAACCTAAGCGGTCTATAAACCACCCACCATGCATAAATTTTTTGTGTGGTACCTACATCCATTAGTACTCCAACCCAAGCCCATCATAACAACACCAAGTGAATAAACTGTCACTATTGTAGTCCCACTAGCCGTAGGACCCCACTCTTTAATCTCCCTCTGAGTCCTCACAAACATCATTACATTATAAGGATAGGGTTAATTCTATCTCTCACCAAATTATCTACCGACCCTATCAGGAAGATATCTCTCCATAATATGAGTGCACCTGATCAACCACCTACTCAATTTTCAAAGTGACAAGTTCATGTTGTCATCCTCCTATACCTCACATAACATCCATGACCCCCATATTAATTCATCCATTTCATTGAGGATCCTCCTCCATTAATACAAGTCACCTAATCATCTATGTGTCAACATAGATTCATATATGTACAGAAAGGGGTCCCTAGTTGATTGTGTGACATCTTCCACTAGTCTAGTAATGGCTTCATGATCTCACACCGAAACATGTAGCAATATAACACCTAATGGTAGGGGGGTCACATCTCTATACATAACCTAATGTATGTCATGGTACAAGTGTGATGAAATGCATGCCCCCCATGCATAAACCACAATGCCAATTATCATACACTCCAAATCATATCCCCATCCAACTGGGAAGCATTCAGATCTCTTGTTTTCCATAATGAATCCTAAGATGGGTTTGTTGATCACTAATCCTAAGTAATCATAGAAACTTGTAAACGAGGAAATTTGACACCCCAAAATGGCGTGATCTCAAAAGAGAACTTTTTCCTTGACTACCTCAAGGATCAAAGTTTAGGTGACAAGGTGGAAAGGCAATGAATTTTTATTTTTATTTTATGTTTTATGTTGAAATAAAGGACAATAATTTTAGAGATTGAAAGAGCAGGTTGTAGAGGTCTTGTAAGAAAATTGGTGGTCTCTTAGCCAAGGATGAAAGTGCAACACACGAATGAACCCACGGTGTGTTGTAGTCTTGTACAAATGAAAAAATGAGTTTTCTAATAGAAACAACAATGAACCTACAAACTATCCAATTACTAAATTCTCAATAATATGTTTTAATTAACAGAATAACAAAAATACACTAAATAACATGAATTCTCATTAACTAGATGAAATAAAATAGAAATGATGGAATAGAAAAGAATAAAGGAAAATCACAAGAGGTCCATGTATGAAGCCTCTTGCAAAGCAACACCTTCAAAACCTCCACACAGGGTGCTACCACAATAGTGGTTTACAATTTCTGAGAGATTCTAATTTTTGCTAAAATCACATATTTTTAGAAAATATAATGATTTGAGCCTTAAAAATTTCTATTTTAAGGATTTGAATTGAAGAGGGTTTGGTCAAACCACCTTAGATCAAACCCCCTTGGATAGAACCTCACTGGTTTTAAACCATACCTATAAATGAGTCTCCTTTACACCTATCGAAATGTTGATACAAAAGCCCTTTTTATTTAACTTTTGGGGTATCAAATGAATTCATTTAAAATTTATTTGAAATGATTATGGTATTCCTCAGAATGAGTTATCCAATGAATATAATTTTAATATTTTTTGGTTTTATTATGTATTTGTTTTCTTAGTTTTATTAAACATAGGTTTTTCGTCAAAAATGAAGGTCTATGTTCTGCACATGTGGAAAGATATCAGATTACAAAAGAAAAGAAAAGAAAAATATGAGTGCACCAGAT
The DNA here is from genome assembly GCA_007115665.2 of Sequoiadendron giganteum. Lineage (NCBI taxonomy): Eukaryota > Viridiplantae > Streptophyta > Pinopsida > Cupressales > Cupressaceae > Sequoiadendron > Sequoiadendron giganteum. The sequence continues at coordinate 540,501,430 of CM021101.1, forward strand.
ATTTAAGTCCTTGATCCAACAAAAATAAATAAAAATAAATTTTGATATATTCAAAAAAAGTTATGCGTTATACGATCGCACTATGTCTGAATTGTAATTGGTTTGACTTTGAAACTTGATTACAGAAAAAATATTCAATAAAAAGCTATGTAACCAAGTGGAAGAATTAGACATGAGAGTTACAAATCTAAATTCAAAATAATTAGAATTTTATCCTTCATAGAAAAAAAAGTTATGCATTATACGATGTGCGTCACTTTTTAAAAATGTTGTTTTTTGAAAAAAAAACAATTTTCATGGGAGATGGAAAAAGGAGTGCAATCTGATTCCAAAAATTTTGAAAAAAATATTTTTTGAATCTAGAAACAAAATGTGACAAGACTCTAGTTTGCATCATCTTCAAATTCCTCACGGTTTAGCCGCTATTGGTGCCCAAATATGAAGATTTAGTTAAAAATAATAATTTCAATGTCCAATTTGGCCAAAAATTGTAAACCACTATTGTGGGATCACCCCACATAGAAACAAGAAAATGGTTGGGGCCATTTTATGGGATTTCCTCAATCAAAACCTATGTAGGTGTTCCCACCTCCGTGAGAAATCATATAGATAGATAAATAATAAATAAAATGACAATAGACAAGATAAATAGATAGACAAGTTAGAATAACAATATGCTACTCAAAATAAAGATAATGTAAATGCAAAATTAATGAATTTACCCTCCCTTTAGCAAGATTTTGATGTTGAAAGGAAGTGTATGCTACATCCAAGACATACCAAGAATGCCAAGACATTGATGTATAAATTCAATGTGTACAAGAAAGCTTGATAAAGTGAGAGAATGAGAGTGAATAGAAGAAGAAGAATGTGAGAATGAGAGCTAGAGAGTAGGATAGATCGAATAGAATGAATAAATGAGAGAATAGGAGGTTTGAAAGGGGAAAAGGCATGCAAAGGGACATTTTCAATGTATCTACAAGTTATAGAGGCATTACACTTTGCAGGTAGGCGGGAAGTGTAATGTCCCAATGACTACACAAGTAGGAATATTTTTGGGACGTTCGCATGATGTGCAAGAATTTACATGATGCACGGTCATCTATGTTAAATGTTCACTTAAATGACCTAAAATGAGAGGGTTAAGAAAAAAATTAAGGTTAGGTAAGGGGGTAATCACATTATCAAATTTAATTAAGCTAAAGGGGAGGTTATATGGAATGCAAAATTACATAGGGTGCAATTTTCAGCATTGCATTTTTCCCACACTTTAGTGAGCATATGTATTCTAACAGATGTGAGATAAAGTAGAAAGGAAGAGGTTGAAGATAATACACCTAGGATGAATAGGATGTAGGTCTTCAATTCAATATATGCAATTGAGAAGCTAAGGCAAGACATAAAGAGGACATGTGTCTTCTATCGTACAAAGTGACGAGGTATAAATAACCTCAAAATTATAATAAGCCAAAAACCCTTTGTTGTCCTTGCCAATAAATTTATCCCTACCAATTGTTTGTTTTTAGGATTAATAATTGCTTAATTTTTGTAAAAGATGTATAAATCACTATTTCCTAAATCGATTGAAATAAGATGACTAATGCTGATATAATGGTATAGTTTTTAGCTATTGTATAGGACATTATGCATGATTGAGTGGACTTAAAGAAAAATTCAAACAATTGAAGATAAAGCTTTGGAAGTCTAGGCGTCAAAAATTCTTGGAGTGCATAATGGAACACGTCCTTTTAATGCTTTTTGTTTAATCTCTATTTAGAAACTCTATGGATCCACTTCGAGCCTTAAATATGTTTATGTTATGGACCTCAATTCGTTGGATAGTTTAAATTCTATTAAAATAATTTTTCAATGGTGATCTTCCACTATCTGAAATGTAGGATTTTGTTATCAATTTAGTATATATGTTACCGCCAAAAACAATGATATGGTGATACTATTATTATGTTATGATATGCCTTGAACATTATTTAGTTATGTCTTTTTTACACTTTTATATGAATAAATACATATCACAAATCCTCTTTTGAGTCAATCATTTTTGGAGTAATCAGAATATTATGGATGGATTCATTTTGAGGATGCAAAAGTACATATGATTTGAGTTAATTGTAGGAATACCCGAGAGCTAGCCACTTGAGAGAATCATAGAATAGATAGATAAGTATTTTTATTTTCAATTCTTTTATTTTTATTTTGTACATGATAAATGTGGATGAATGTTATTTGTGTGTGTTTAGCTCTGTCATTTATTCCTACAGGTTGTAGTTCAAGTTTGTAATCATTTAGTTATGTTCATTTGAAATTCCAGAGAACCCACTCTGGTTGTTAGTTATAAGTTGTTAAGTTTAATTTCTATTAACAATTAGTCGTTAGCCAATAGTTGTTTTCATTTGAATTTTATAGTTTTACTGCAAGTGTTTCTTCTTAGGTAATTTATATGCTTTCTAATTTAACTATCTCATGCTTTCAAGCTTAATTGTCTCATGATTTCTAGTTTAGTTGTTTTCTAGTTAAATTTATGTTTCAACTGTTTCGAGAATTCAAAAAATACAAGAGAGTTAGCCAATATGTCCCCTATTGCATACAACCTTCGAACACTACCCGGTCAATATCATTGATGCATTTTCAACTAAAGCAATAGGACCTCATGACAACCTGTCACAAAGCTGAGTACAATATCAACACAAACATGTTAGCTGCAAATGAACACATTAGGTGAAAGAGCTAAAAATAGACATGATAAAATATGATTAGACAAAAGGACAACATTGATAAGTATAGCTAGCAAGATGCACTATGCTAGAGACCATATGATAAGAAGATATAAAGACACATTATAGAAACAAACCCCATAAAGGAGGAGAACCCTTATCACAAAAAGATGAGTGATAGAAATAAACCTTGCAAGGAGGAGAACTCCTATCACAAAAAAGATGGGATCATAAGACAAGTATAGTTAGGTTTCCCCCAAGCTAGACGACAAGATTAAGAGACATCAAGATTTTTAAGATATATATTTTGAAAAATAAATATAATCCTAATATGATAGCCCCCCTTAGAATGACGTGCGTTATGCAAAGGAGCACATGTCATTCTATGGAGAAGAAATACGAAGAGATGTGTAATGAAATACATGGTGAGATGTATTCATGGAATGTTTTCACATGAGGTGCAACACATATAATCCACAACATCTAGAAAAAGAAATTAAGAGCACAAGGGGATCCAATTATTCAAGGTCAAAACTGATCATTAAAGTATATAAATAAACATAGTATAATGTGTATGAATTTTCATCACCCACCCAAATAGAGTGAAACAAGAAGAAGAGAACATTAAGACAAATAAAAAGTTGAGTCAACATGGAAGAGGCCTAAATGCCCCAATTTTTTGCATCGTTCCTGGCCTGAAAAGTCAGTTTGTACGACGAATGAAAGAATGAGGGAACAAATAGAAGAAATTTTACAAAAAAATTTCTCTCCTATATCCAAGTACCTACAAGGGTATCAAGGGTCCTCCAGGAAAGATCACAAATAGAAACAAACAAGAAAATGGGAACACAAACAGGCACACAAGACTAATCTAAAGATAAAGAAGAGGTACCACTCTAGTTCGACACCTCTAATAATTTGTCCTATTCCCAATCTTGTTCATCATAGGGGGAAGGAGTTAAAGCTTGTAGAGGGAGGATAGTAATGGTAGTACCGGCCAACTCGCCTAAAATAAGGGCTAAGGAGTAGGTCACCTCAATGTTTCCATCGACTACATATTAAAAGTTCAACTTCATCGATATAGCAAAGATAGATGATAGTCAGGATGCCCTCCATTTCAAGTTGAACATACACTTATTTGGAGTGAACTATCATGATTGAATAGAAAGAGGTGGATGAATCAAGGAGTATTTACCAACCTCTGAAAGAGGAGCAATGAAAAACTTTGGGAAAGAAAAATATTCTTTTGTCATGAGAATAAAATGTACCAAAGTAGATATAGATGTAGAAGAAGAAGAGGAATATTTATTATGATTATCCCTTAGAGAGAGGAAATGCTCATATTTTCACTTAAGAGGAGGATGTGTGATCCCTACATTAGAAGTGGAAGGAGGAGCCATAGTGGATACAACCTTTGTATGAGCCATATCCATGAGCTCACAAAAGGAGGAAGATATGGTAAAGAAGTGATCAAGGGAGGATCTAAAGAAGGAGCAATGAAAACTTGCACCTCTTAGGGTGAGGTTCATCAAGATCCATTGAGGAAGCCAAGAGCAAGACAAAGGTGATGGGAATAGAACAAGGGAAAAAAATAGAGCTAGTCGGGATAGAGACATGAGCAAAGACAGAAGTACAGATAAAAGATTCAGCCCCAATCTTTTGCAAGGCCTCACAATTCTAGGCTAATGATCATTGACGACATTTATGCTCATGCATAAGTCAGTTGTGATGGCTATGAACACTAGGAACAACAACATCAGAAGACACTGAGGGATCCTGTTCCACTAGAGGAGTAGTCTTCACAATCATCATTGATGAAAGAGCAGGCTCTTGAGGAGGAATGGGAGGAGCTACAAGAAAATAGATAGGGGTCTTGGATATGGGATCCTTTCCTTTTATTGCTTTTGGAGTAGGTGGAGGAATAGGAGGCCTCAGAGGATGAGATGCAAGAACAAAATAAGAAGGGTAAGCTTTGGATGCCTATTTTCCCTTACCATAAAGGGTGGGTTGAGGAATTGTGGGAAATATTGGGAGTTGGAAGACTTGTGGCTTAGACTTCAACAACATGCACATATTTCCTTTTCTTGTGTTTGACACAATATAAGGAACTCAGGACACTATCGTGGTTTGTGAAGTTGCAAAATATGGAGAAGGTCTCATAGGAGCATGTTTGTCCTTAGCCTTTGAATCAAGAGGTGCATAGGACAAGGTACGCTACTACATACACATAAAGGCCTTCATGGAAGTGGCATGAGAAGAAGGTATAAATATAACATTTGGGGCTATGACTCTCATCTTGTAATTGTAAGAGGCCATTTAGAATAAGTCTCCATAAGGTAGTGTAGTGCCCCTCCATATTTGGCCCTTTCATGATGTTTGATTATTTTTGTTTGGGTTGTTTGAATTAAATTGGTTTTATAATTCTATTTGTTTTGATGATGAATTAAATAAATAATTAAATAAATAATGTTGATAAATAGTTTTGAGTTTCTTATGTTATTTATTGTATCTATATATCCTTTGTATCATGTAATGTAATCTTGATGTATTCTTCCCGTTGTAATTAGGGAAGTAGTGATATAATCTTGTAAGCAATGTCATGGTGTAACCTCATGCATGAGAATTTGTATATGTACTCATTTTTTCATATTATATGATCTTTAATGATGTTGTATCTGTGGAAATATATATGTTCATTCATTTAATGCATTGGATTTAAGTGAACTCTTGATGTTAGTTAATTCATGCTGCATGTTTAGATCTTCATGTTGGGAGAAAATTATGTAATCAACTTTTCAATAGATTACACAACCTAGACTTCAGCCACAACTATGTGAGATAAAATATCTCCTCTTAGAAAGGGGAGGCGCCCTTCTTATTGCTAACATAAGCTATAGTAAAACTAACAGAGTATTTACACAATGTACACTACACTTACAAAATGGGGGGTTTTTCACACTCATGCTTCTCTCTTTTTTCAGAGAAGACGTTTTATAATTCTTCATGATTTGGAAGTTCTAATTCAAGATAACTTTAAACTTAACAAAGAGCAGTAATGCCAATATCTCTATCTTGTCAAAGTAAAGCGTAGAGATACCATATATGATTAATGATAAACAAATAAAAGAAAAGGGAAAGCTCATGAAGGCACAAAGTTGTTCTGTAGCTTTTCACTGATGGATCTACGAAAGATGTAACATTTGTTGCATTTGAAGCACAAAGTCTTCTTAGATGCAACAATTCCTTGAACAACATGAACAATTACAAGCACAAAGTCTTGTAGATATTTAAACAAAAGTATCCAAACATAAACATAAATCCAAATAAGGAATGTAACACAAAGTCTACATAAATTACATGGAGCCCTTTCGATATCATCTACTAATCACCACCAATAAGATTAATTCAAAATATTATCGAATCCAACACAAAGTCTAGTTTTGCAATTCTCTTCTTTATTGATCAGATTTCATTCAAAAAGTATGAACACAAAGTTACACAAATTTTCTTCAAAAAGGGCAACACTTTGTTGCAAAATACTAAAGGTAAAAATTACAATAGAAATCCCTCTTATTTATAGAAAAGAGGGAAGAGCTAATCTAGGAAATTAGTTGAGTAAAAATAGGAAACCCCAACTTTGACTAAGTCAACATGTAATTCATCTATGTGAAATTGCATCTCATATTTTTGATGTAATTACATTAGACAAAAAGAAATTTAAGATGTCAAAAATATTTACAAGATGTGTAAAGGGAAGCATTAAAAAATTCAACACTAGAGATCAAGAGTCTTCATGGTTCCATGCTTTGGGTGCATAAGTCTTAATACTTCTTATTGGTCTCCTATATGAATGCATCATCTGGGCCGACTATGTAATCTACAAGGGTGTGAACTCTTGTGATCGACCTTCTAGCAGATGAATGAATTTTCTTACACCTATGAAGATGCGTGTTGAGATTATCAATGGTGAGTCATGTATCACAAATAACATGCATTGAGGCTTTGGAAAAACTAGCATCCTCAACTTGTTGCATGAAGACTTCTTTGTAGATCTTGGAAAGTTCACTAGCTGGGAGGAAAATGTAGACACCAAATGTAGATTTCTATGTATAATGGCTCTTAGAGAGTCTTGAAGATGATTTTTCTCAGAAATTTTCATGAAATCAATGAGGTCATGATGACCAAACTCAATGTCTTTAATCCCGTCCACTTTTGAAATTATTACTGTTGGCAGATAACCGCCTTGGTATTTTTATTTCATTTTGCTTTCAAATTTTGAAGACGATGGAGGCTTCTTAGCTATCATCTGAGAGCAATTGGAACTAGAGATGCAATCTTTGAGGATCCCTTGACGAGATTTGAAAAGGAAATGCAGATAAGAATAAACAATTGCTAGCCAAAAAAGAAGCATTGGGATGTGCAAAGCGAGCAACAATGTTGAGCAAGCATGACATGAGTGACGAGGCACAAAAAATGAGGTAGAAGTGAAAAAATGGGCTCTGGAGACAAGAAAGAAAATTTATGGGAAGAGTTAGGCCAAAACTAGGAAAAGTGTAAGGGCACTAAAAATCTGCGCCCTTGCACTTATGAGAAATAACCTTAGGTGCAAGGGCATTGAAAAAGAATGCCCTTGCACGTTAAATGTTAAGTTTTATTAGAAAAATATGTCAAGGCACTGAAAATCAGTGCCCTGACACTTTTTCTCCACACTTAGAAAATTTTGAAAAGTGCCATGGCATGGGAAAATAGAGCGTTGGCAAATAGTGGAAAATGGAGGATGGGGAATGGCATGAGAAAAGTTTGCTTGGACATGTTTTTTGAGTTTTCTGTTGAAGTTTAATATCATGGCATGATTTGGAAATGAGTTTCACAAAGTCAGATCATATTTCTTTGTGTCACTTGGATGAGAGAAAAGAAGGCATGCATAAAAATAAAATAAAAAACCCAACGTGAATGATGAAGGAAGCTCGACAAAAAAAAAGGGTAGAAAACACGTGAGAATTTAGAGAGAAACCAACACACGATAAAGGAGAAAAATGTGTGGAAGAAATGAGGGATTGTAAACTCCAAATATATTTAAAAACTAAATAAAAATAAAAACCAAAAGCAAAACAACGCAAGAGAAACACACAAAAGTGTACCTCGAAAAACCATGAAGAAAACAAATTGAAATGCTTGGTGAAGGCTCAAAACGTGAGTTTGTGTAGATGCAGAATGGTCGCCCAACATAGAGAGGTGAAAAACCAATGAAAAGAATGAGAAAGAGTTGACCTAAAATCACTTTTGAGTGATTCATAAGTGAGACATGGTGAACTAGATTTGTGTAATTAATTAAGGCACATTAAGTGGTGGAAACTGAAAAACGTGTAAAAGATTGAAAAAATGCCTTAGTTAAAAACTAACTTAGTCAAAAACACTTTAAGTGTAAGGGCACTAAAAATCAACACCCTTGCACTTTTGAGAAATCACTTAAGTGTACAAAAAAATTTACACTTAGTCAAAAATTTCTTGTGTACAAGCGCTCTTTTTTAGAGCTTTTGCACTTTTCACAGTTTCGTGAAATATGAACAATGGGCGTTTGTGTAGGCACTTGTTTCAAAGGTATTCACAAGATGAATGCATGAGGATGCTCAAATGCACTATCTGATACTTCAGAACATATTTTGAGGTGGATTGAAAATCACCTTATTTTGCGTGCTTGGACATCACGAACCTAGGAAATGGACAAGTTTCGTAGGGGGTTATCCATGGAACGAGTGTTGCTAGTTTCCATGATAACATCTGGCTCCCTCCTGTTGGGAATATTTATTCCATCGTTCTTTCATATGAATGAAGGAAGAAGAACTCTAGAATTCAAGTTCCTTTATCCATCCATTAGGCTTGGAGTTAGGCGACAACGATCACACAACTTAAAAAAAGAAAAGAAAAAGGACTAAAAATATAAATATTTACATTTGGAATGCCTGATACTTTACTGTGTAAAGTGTTTGAGGAGTTTCCCATTGTGAGGAAGGGTGAATGAAATTCCATCTCCATATGCTAGCAAGAAATTTTTCTCACCATACAATTAGTGAACTTGGAAAGGTCATGTTCACAGTGAGTCAAATTTCTTGTGCATACCTTTTGGTTCTCTCCATTTGTCCCATAGGAGAACAAGATCATCGATTTGAAAATCTCGAGACTTAGCTTTCTTGTCAAAAAGATTCTTTACTTGTTCTTGGTGCTCCGTGATGCGATCAACCACTTGAACTCACTTCTCTTCCAATTCAGAGAAATACATCACATGCCTATCAACAAAATTATCAAAAGTCTCATCCTCAATAGCCTTAGCCAACTTGAGGGCTGGAAGTTCCAAGGTTATAGGAATCTCAGTGTTCTGCCCATAAAAGAGTTGAAAGGTGGACATACCTATTGCCCACTTCAGAGTTATCTTGTCCGCCCATAAAGCGTCATACAAAGCCTTGTTCCATAAACATTATTTTTCATGTACCAGCTTACGGATGATGGTCACCAGATTTTTGTTGCTTGATTCAGCCTGACCATTACCTTATGGGTAATATTTGGAAGAATGTGACAAGGTTATGTCATGTTCAAAACAAAACTCAGTGATCTCATTTGACAAGAAGGCATAAGCATTGTCAGCAATGATTTTTTTAGCACACTGAACCTGGAAATGATATTCTCTTTCAAGAAATTACACACCACCTCATTTTTAGCACGCTTAGTAGGAATCACTTCCACCCACTTGGTGAAATAATTAGTTGTGGTTAGGAAGTAGACATGTCATGTGCTTGATGATGGATTGATCACATTGATGAAGTCGATTCCCCTCTGCTAGAAAGGTTCTTCAATCACAATGGGTTTTAATGGCAAAGCCATCAACTTAGGTCTGCCAATGAATTGTTGACATAGCTCACACTTACGTACCCAAGAGTACGCATCTTGAAAAAGTATGGGACAATAGTAATTTTCTCTCAAAATTTTGTGAGCAGTCACAAGCGCAGAAAAATGACCTCCACATGCCAAGTCATGGTATGACTTCAATAGTTTTTCTTGTTGCTCTTTATCCACACATCATAGAAAATTCCCATTCACTGCACGCTTGTATAAGCCATTTTCCCATAAGACAAAATTGGCTGATTTTAAATTGATGGTTCTCTTTTATTTTGAATTCAAATTATCAAGACATTTCCCATAAGCGAGGAAATGAGCGATGTTGGAATACCACTTGTCGGTGGTGTTGACAAACAACACCATGGGTAGTTCACTTGAATCTACTTCCTTTTCTGAAGCTTCTTCATTTTTTTAAACTTCTTCATCAGGATTATTTTCAGCAATAATTTGACACATTCCACATCCCCATATCAACTTGGTGGGTTTGATTTCCATGTCATACTCCTGAATCTTGGCAATCCAATTGTCTCTTTTCGTCCCAAATTCCTGTTGTGTTAAAATAGATTTAAAAACTGTATCTAGAACCAAAACTTTGACATGACTATTTAGAATGTAGAACCAAAAGTGTTTAACAACCTTGACCATAGCGAAGGCATGTTTTTCCATCTGAGAGTACTTCACCTCATAATTCTTCAAAGGGAAGCTCATGATTGCAATTGGTGATTCAAAACCCTTGTTGTTCTCTTGCACCAAAATAGCTGAAAGTGTATGCTTGAAAGAATAACTATATATTATGAATTATTTGGTGTAATCAGGACAAATGAACACTAGTGCATGAGCAATGGCCTCCATGATTTTGTCGAACGCAACCTTCCCTTCTGTCGTCTAGTGAAAATTTGTATTACCTTTCATCATATCGACGATATGACGAGTCTTTTCTACAAATTCTAGAAGGAACCTTCACAGAGAATTTACCTTGCCAAAGAAGGAATGAAAGACCTTCTTACTTGATGGCAAGGTGAGAGATTGGATACCATTGAATCTTTCTGAGTTGATCTTGATTCCTTCAGTGGACACTATGTGACCAAGAAGTTTTCCCTTAATTACTCCAAAGATTGAATTTTGGGGGTTTAGGGAAATACCATGCTGACAACATCTTTCCAAGATCTGCCTTAGATGGTAGCAGTGTTGATAACGCCTTTTGGATAGCACTACGAGATCTTCAAGATTCACCACAATAAACTTTCCCATAACATCATGAAACACCAACTCCATCGCTTGTTGAAATTTGGCACCGACATTTATCAGGCTGAAAGGCATTATGTGGTATGCAAAGGTACCCCAAGGGGTTGTGAAATTCATCTTGTGTTGGTCACTTGAAGTAACTTTGATCTAGTTATAACTGGAAAACCCATCCAACATGGAGAGAATCTCAGATCTAGCTACGTTTTGTAGGACTTGGTCCATCACAAGTAGAGGATAATTATCCTTGAGTGATACTTGGTTGAGATTCCTGAAATCCACACAGATACAAATCTCGCCATTTTTCTTACAAACAGGAACGATACTTGCTATCCATTTTGAATGATGGATGGGAAATATTATCCACACGTTCAACATTTTTTGGACTTCAGCAAGGATCATCCCAAAGATTTTTGGATTGTATTGCCTTTGGTTTTTCTTGAAAGGCAATGCTCCAACCTTAAGGGGAATATCATGTTTCACCTCTTTAGGCTGGAAGGATTTCAAGTCCTCATATGAATATGCTAGGACATCCATATACTCTTGTTATAGCTTAGTGAATTGTTTTCTCTCTTTGACTGTACAACATTTTCCAATGTTTACCATCTTAGGGTCACTTTCAATTCCCAAGTTATACTGTTCAACCTCATTTGATGAATCAAAGTCCTCAAGTTACTTTTTGACATAGCAGTCATGCTTGTCAAAAAAATCTCTGGAGACACCAATCCTTTGGGAATTTTGTTCCCTTTGATTTGTAAGAATTCCCCGTGACTAGATCTACATCAGATATAGATTCTTGAGGAGGAGAATTGCTCCCTTCGAAATACAATTCATTGAATTTTTTTGCCTTTTCTAAGAAGGCAACAATTTGATGATCATTGTTGAAAATCTTCTAGTTATTTAAATTATCAGGAACACTTGGGTGGAAAACCAACTCGATTGTGTAGGTAAAACCTTGAAAGTCTTTGTGCAGTATGAGGAGCGTGGTTGAGACTTCTAAGGAGTCAACTTTGTCATTATATACCCTTGGAACCACAAAGATATCAAAAGCCTCAAATTCTTCAATGCAATCCAAAATGAGATTACGATAATGCCTAAGCCTATCATTTTTAGTTTGATACAGGTTTCTTACCTGACATACTATCAGCTCAGCATCGCCTTGCACATGGAGATTTTTGATACCCTTCTTGTGTGCAACTTGCATTTCCAACAATAAGGCTTCATACTCGGCAGTGTTGTTAGTGTTTTAAAATTATAGCTTGAAGGAAAAAGGGAAAAAATTTCCATTGGGAGAAATAAAAACCATTCCCACTCTAGAACCGATTGAGGAACAACTACCATCAAACTCTAGAAATCAAATGTTGTTTGGATCACCGAGGCTGATGGTGTCAAAATCTATAGTTTCTTCATTTTCTGAAACTTCTAGATCTAGCGTCGATGAATCATCTGGTGATGACTAATATTTTATGGAATGAAATTCAAAACTCTCCAACTCATATATCATTGAATATTCACCAACCTCTTCCATTTGCATATAGTAAGTTCCCACACCTGAAGATTCAAACAAGATCTGAGCTCTTGGGTCACCAAAAACTTTGCTTCCTTTTCGAGAATCAACTTTTGCATCATGCCTTTCACCAATATTTTGGCTTCAGACATGTCCATACTTATTTCTCCCCCGACATCCTTGCATAAATTACATTAGAGGAGGATTCTATAATATGCTAATATTTCAGGCACTAGAACCGTCATCTTTATCTTTTTATCCGCATACGCAACAAACACATATTGCGCATCTTTGATCAGACTAATCGAGGGCACTTGTTTATTCTCCATGGAGAAACAATTGCTGAAATTTTTGGTCATATCTAAACCTAAGGCAATAGCTACCCTAGTGGGCATCACATTATCGGATGCATCAAAGTCTATGACATAGTTACTCAGTTTGAAACCATTGACCAATAGAGAGATGAAAAATGGATCAATGCATCCAGAAGCTATTGGAGGGTTGGACACAAAATTGTTATGTGGCACTTTAGGCTTAGGAGCAACAAGAACATCAGGAGGTGAATCCTGAGTTGGAGTAATTCCTTGGTCTTTGACGAACTTGATGAGCCTATAAAATTGGTCAGGATTGGATTTGAGGTATTCAGTCTCAAACATTTGGACCTTGGTTTTCTTTGCATGGTCGATGATGTCAAAAGCCTGGAAATATTTTTGTAGACTAGAAGTAGTGGCTTCACTGTTTGGTTTGATGAAAGGCATACCGGTCCTTGAAATAGGAGGATTGTATTTAGGGACAATAAGAGTTGATGAAGAGGGATGAGGTGTTAGAGTAAAGGTTTTAACTTGTGTTAATTAAGTTACCTTTATTCCCTTCTTAATATTTCACTTTAGTTTGCATAAAGTGACATTTAATAATTATATTATTAAATGCTTTCCTATTAGGGTTTTTCCTTTTAGGGTTTCTTTTAGGTTTGCATGATCTCCTTCTTAAGGATTGATCTCATTGTATATTCATCAATTCCTTTTTGTTTTGATAAAATAATTTCTCCATTTTTCAGAGCTTCAAACCCTTGTTTGTTTTCTCCATCTATTCTCTTCCTTGTGACAGGTATTCATTTGCATGCAGGTGTTCTTGGAGTCTAAAGTTGGTTTTGACAACTTCTACATGAGGCACACTTACTTGTAGATTTTATACTTTCTTAGGTTGCTAAGGGAGAGGATAACCTGTTTTGGAAATTGTGATTGGCGGCTTGTCCTTTTTAGGTGGAGCAACAACTTAATATTTGTCAAGTTGTTTTTGTTGATGTTGTGTGAAAACAACATACGTGTCCATCACCAAGTCATTTTCCTCATCTTCATTTTCTATTTGCAAATAGCCAATCTTAGAGTCGCCAACCGTATTTGTTTCTTCGTCTTGGAAGAGATCAACATTTTCTTCCTCATGATAATTTGGTTGTACATAGTCTTATTGTTCAGCTTCATAGCATCCTGTGACAGTGTTGTTAGGGGGAGCTTCAAGCGCAAGCCTACCTTGTGGTTTCAGAAGGCGGTTTTGATATATGTTTCTGACATAGTTGGGGAAATTCCTTCTTGAGATTTCCTTGTAGGTGTTGTTTTTATTAGAGACTCGCTTCTTCAAAGCTAGGAGTTCATTTTCCATCCTTTGCACCATGGGATCTGTAAAGTTGGAATTGGTGTTGGGGGCATTGGCATTGGACGTTGAAGATCCTAAAACTTGCATCCTCTTATTGGTGTTGTATTTTCCATTAGTCCTTATCTCTCTGGCCAGGATCATATCATCTTCAATATTGGTGGCTATTTTTTGTGCCACTTCAACGTTAGCAAGATTTTCCCTGCATAAGAAGACACTTACTTTGGGAAACTGGGTGGTAATGAAAAAGAACTTCGAATTATGATTTGTTGGTTTGGCATCCTGTGGGATCCGTGTCACCAACTTGTTGAATTTAGCCACGAATTTTCACATGGGTTCATGAGCTTGCTTCTGCATGGTTGTAAGTTGTGCTAACAAAGCATGCGCGTCCTCGACGGGCTTGAATCTTTCCTCAAAATTTGTTCAAAGAGTGTAAAGAGCAAAAGTCTTTAATTCCAAACAATCTTATAATTCCTTTAATAATTTCATTTCCATTCCATAAATATCATAACTCCATTCATTAAACTTTGTTTAATCCACAAGATTTCCAAAAATTGACATAAATTCTACAAAAGATTTATAGTACTTCCAATTACATTCATAAACACGTGTCATATTTCACGACATTTATAATACAAAACATTGTAAAAGAAATTTACAGTTCAAGACTTAGGCATTTTTTCGCCTTAAGTTCGACAATAATCATACAATAATGAAATATAATAAGTATAAGAAGAAATCTTCATTTGATCTTCAATCCAATAGCTTATCTTCAAACATGAAGATGAGAACAAGGTTCAGGCACTTTTTCCACCCAACCTCAAAGCTTACGCTTCCCCATAATTCCTTAGTCAATCAAAGAATACCCGACCTTGCATGAATAGCTTAGCAAAAAGAAGTCAGCAAGCAGGATGGAATCTGATGCGTGCCTAGTATAACTAGTAAATCCACAAGCATTTTCATTTTTCTAATTCATTTAAGAAACAAGAAATTTTGATACTAGGATATGGTAGAGAGTTATACATATTCTATCTATTTCAATGGTCCTTAAGTTACTTGGCCAAGTAAAATATCATGCACGACAAATAATAGTAGTTTTGGAAAAGAAAAACTGCACTCTATAAACCCATATTTGACATCTATCCTAGAAGGTAACTTTCCAAAAACATGACATGCACATTCAATTATCAAGCATGCATGGTTCCATTCAAAATAAAAAAATTATCTTTCTCAACACATGTCATGCACATTCATTTATCAAGCATGCATGGTTTTAATGCAACAATCTCACAGATTTACATTGTAAATAACATTATTTTTATAATCGAAATAAATAAAAGAACACACATTATTTTGGTTCATTTACTCATAAAATTCATCTACTCTTCGAAATAATCCTTTTTTAATTTGTTGCATTTCAAGTAAGTATATTTTTAACTTGCTTTCTTCTCTTTTCTATTTTTTTTTTCATATTTCCTTTTGAATAATAGTATCTTTCAAAATCATAAAACCTCACATTTACTTCTATTTTGTAGCAATTTAATATCATTTCTAGAGAATTATCAAATTTCACTTTCTGCTTTTCAAGCATGATTAAATACACAAAAGTTATTTAATCTTATCATTCTAGAAATCATTCAACAATTTCAATCTGTGATATTTTAATGATTTCATTCTGGTAATTTCCAATTTTTTGTCTGTACAGTTAACAAATCTAGTTTTCTTTTGGGGGTTTTCTGAATCTAAAAACATGTTGTTCTCTGTGGAAATCTTCACTATATTTAATGGAATAAATCTTTAAATATGTTGTTTTATGTGGAAATTGTTTTATATACTAAAACAACATTCTTTAATCAACGTAGTTTACTGTCTCTAAACAATTTTTTGTTCAAGTTTGTTCTTTCTCTCCACGAAAAATAACAGTTTGTTATATATATATTTAAGAATTCATTATTTCTTATGATGCATTCTCATTTTTGTTGTTTTTGCGAAAGAAAGAAATAATAACACAAACATTAATTTCAATTTCTAAAACTAGTAAATGTTTTATATCAATAATCTTACCTGTTAATCTCCTACAGCTGTGTGTTTACCTGAATCTGGCAATGAATCTCTATTTTTCTATTCCTTCTGTGAGTATTTACTATATGTTAAGCTCCTTGTGATTAGACTATCATTTCCCTTCTGCAATATCGACCTTTGTCTATTTAACCTTGAGCGTAACAGTCTTCTCCCGTATTCTTCCTATTTTCTTCTTGTGCTTCACCCCCGATCCCCTTCCTTCTCTCTTTCTTTTTGTCCATGCCTCTCTATTCCTTACTTCCCCATTCATCCCTTCCATTCTTTCAAGCCTATATGCATTCTTTATTTTTGTTTTACACTCCCTTTCTCATAGGCATATGAGAGAGACTTTTTTATGCATTTATTACTCTTTTCTCTCCTCCTTTTTTGTTGCGCTCCCTTCACCAGTCCTCCTTACTTCTCACGTACCTCTCCTTGCTTCTTTCCCCACACCTCCCTTCCTTTCTTCCACACACTTCACCTATCTCTTTGTCCTCCTCTCCTCTAACTTGCCACACATTTCCTCTTCACTTCCCACATGCACATCAGTTCTAAGAATAATTCTATTTCCTCTTCCCTTTGGTCGCGCCTTCTCTATCTCTTCTCATGCACATGAGTTAGTTTGATCAGCCTCCAAATAAAATAAAGACAAAACTAGTATCCTCTCTCCTGGCCACGCATGGGAGATAAATAAATTCCTAACTCCTTGTCCTCTGCTTAGATTTTTATCTCCCCCTGTCAAAAATGGATTTCCCTCCTATTTCATGCAAAAATGGTGAAGTTCTTCAGAAGTTCGATCCACAAAATCCATTTTTGATCTCCAACAATCGGCCATAACTTCCAGTTCACTTCGTGATTGCATGCAAAATTTATTGAAAGGAAATTTTTTTCAACTTTTTTACTGTTGTTCTCTTTTTAATTCCAATTTAAAAATCTATTTCATTTATTTCATATTCTTATTAAATGACATAATTTAATATATAAAAATATATATATTGCTACTTTCATTTTTAAAATATGTTTTTCCACATAATAATATAATATACTCAAATTTAAGAACTCTTTTCGCACATAAGAAATCTTTCCATTTCAAAAAGAAAACATATTCATTTTCACATAAATTGGAGCAATCAGATAGAATTATTAAAAAAAATTCAAACAGTAATCATCATGAAAACACATTAATAATAACTAAGTGGTGTGTGAGATTCCATCATCCTCATTAATGTCTAATGGCTAAAACGAATCTACCTGAACAATGTTCTCGCCTTCATTCTCGTTCACCTGTTCCTGCGTTCACTTGCACTCAAATTCTCATCAGCAATGACAATCCCCAAATTTCATAATAATGAAATTAAATCATTTCATTTTCATTTAAATCTCAATTTCAATTTCAATTTATAAAATCATCTAACATAAACATTGAAATTCTCATGATTAATAATTGCAATAAAATAATTGATAAAATCAGTACGTGACATCCTTCCCCTCTTGGAAGAGACATCGTCTCGATGTCTTATTAATCAATCAAGCATAGTATCTCAATCAGTAAAACATAGTATCTCAATCATAATGAAATAATAACTAACACAATAGTTCTCAAAACATAAGCATAAACAATTCATAGTAGCATCCATGCTATCCAAGTTCACAACATGTGAATCAAAAACTAGAGTATCAAGTATCTTCACATTAAGAAAATACTAATCTAAGAAAGAAAATGAGGAAAATGATGGTCAATCATCTCAGATTCCTCCCATGTAGCACTATCCTCAGTATATAGATCCCACTGGACCTTGTACTGAGTACTATCCCTGTTAACGCTAGTCTATAAGCAACTGGATTAATGACTTCCAGTACATCAAAGGGTCCCACAAATCTCAGAGCCAACTTTGATGATTTCCCAAAATACGTAAGATTTACAAAACATTCATCATATGCAGTAATCTTGTCCTTTCTAGACCTTGCTTCAAGTGTCCTTACTATCACATATGGAAATCTCATATGCTTCACACATACTTACTCTCCCAAAGAGCTTTATTCCATAAATACATCCAATATATAATAATAACTATACTTAGTGATCATAATTCATTGGTCCATGAATTTATCCTTAGTATAACCCAAATGGAAGAGGAATGTCGATGTATTGTACACTACATCCTGGGTCCAACCCTTGTCCTTTGTATTTACACTTTTATACAACTCATAAACCGAGTCCATCCGCCACTTACACATTCATTATCCTTACCATAAATTACTTTCCCTTGATTACTTGTCTATCTCGAGCATAACCTTGCTCCTAGACACTTGTCAATTTTGATACTGCTCTACACTTAAGCTTTGTTATCATTTAAGTTTCATCGATCACTTCGATCTTTTACTCGTTTTTGACATTTTATTAAGTCTATGATTATATCCAAGCCTTTTTCAGCTTTAATAGAGTTTCCTTTCTTTCCATATAGTGGTCCAAACTTCAATTTTAGAAGTTTACAAATCATTCAAGATTTAGTCCACCATTTTACTTATTTGACTAAAATAATATATTACACATTTATTCAAGTGAATGTCTCATGGTATGATTTTGGTTTACACAACCCTATCATTATTTGCTAAATTGAAATATATTTCAAGTTTACTAAGCAACTACTTACCCACAATATATTATTTAGGACCAAAATCCTATAAGTCGAGTTTCCAAAAACTGTTGGTTTCTTTGATGAGTCTATACACTAGAACATTATGTTAATTGTAATAACATGGACAAATCCATTTGTCTTGTGTTATACCATTTTCCTTCTAGAATCTCAAGAGATTTACATGTCCTACCAATGATGACTTCTGGTCTTCATTTCTTGGCATACTAGACATTACCTTGCTACATTTTATGCATCTTCTTACTCTATCTTCTTCCAGATGATTGTGGATCCTCATCTGACAATTCCCTTTGTCAATCCGATGTCCTAACTCTGACATTATTTTCCTCATTCCATTCTCAAATCTTCCAAATTTTGGACACATAGGTTCTTTTATATCCAACAATAGTTTATCCTTTGACTAAGTGATAACCTATTTTGATCTTACGCCATTATTAATCTTCATGCAAATGGTTATAGGTTTTGCGGAGATAATTCTCATTTATCTCAGAACATCCATACCATGGATTTTATTTTGTCCTTGTATTATTTTCAAAGACATAATTCATCTTTTAATTCATTCTAATTTCCCTGATTTAATCTGGTACTAATTTTTGAGTACTAATCCTCGTTCAATCACGTTGATCTCTAGATAATAACAAATTTAATTGCATATCTAATCATCAAGCATGAACATTTAACTCCATGATTTCTTAATTATATAGGAGAGTCTCAACTTCAATCTATCCATTTGAGCACAAGTAACAATTCTGATTTTCTTCTGCATAAGATTTTCAACATTTCTTGCTAAGTGAAAATTCTATGATGTTCTGTCATGACAATAGATGCTTCCTTTTGAAAGTTTTTCTCTTTTAATATAAGAGCTACTTAAATTAAAGTCTTGTCAATAATACAACTTCCTTTAACTTACTAGGCATCCCTCCTATGCTTCTATCCTTATAGATTTTCATTATCTCCAATGATATTCAATCGCATGGGAAAATCTTAAACCCAATATTCCCTTCCAATTCTTAGGATGGAATCCTTAATTGTTGAATAGTCCAATTGTTTATAGATTTCCCCACTCTATATGGCTATAGTCAAGACCCAATGTACAACTCATTCAAGTTTAATTCCTACTTATAGGTTTTAAAGTGTAATCCAATACATAAGCCAACTTAATAGGTTTTAGTCTCATCATAAGATCTCTCTCTTTATTGAATGAACTTCTTGTCCCAATTAGGTTATCTTTAACCCAAGGTTTCATTCAAGAGTAAGGTAGTGATCAAGTGATTTAATCATTCTCATTAAGAGATTTTGGTGTGGTTCACATAACATCACATCTTACTTTATTTTTCACTCCATCTCAATGGCTTAAATAGCTAACTTTTTTCTCGTCCATAGGTTTCTTACCATAGTAAGCTACAGTGTCAAGTCATTTCACGACATGGATATATTTCATATAGCAAACATATTAATTTTCACATAAATTGGAGCAATCAGATAAACTTATTAAAAAAAATTCAAACAAAAATCATCACAAAAATACATTAATAATAACTAAGTGGTGTGTGAGATTCCATCATCCTCATTAACATCTAATGGCTAAAATGACTCTACCTGAACAATGTTCTCGCCTTTATTCTTGTTCACCTATTCATGCGTTCACTTGCACTCAAATTCTCATCAGCAATGACAATCCCCGAATTTCATAATAATGAATTTAAACCATTTCATTTACATTTAAATCTAAATTTCAATTTCAATTTATATAACCATCTAACATAAACATTGAAATTCTCATGATTAATAATCGCAATAAATAATTGATAAAATCAGTACGTGACAAAGAGTGGCCCAGCTAGTGATCCAGGCATTGGGAAGAGTGTAGAACCATTCGGCAACAACCCCTTGGAGGGATTCAATGAACAAAATTACATAAACATCTTCATGTTCTATAGCGAGAATGTCGCAAATGATGTAGAAGGTAGCGATGTGCTCATCAGGGTGTTGTTTACTCTCACCAGTAAAATTGGGAAGATGTTTCCTTGAAACACATGGAAGTTCATGTAGAGGTGCAGCCAAACGGAGGGGGACAAAAGCATTTCCCCACAGTCTTGTAGGTGGTGCAGCCATGACTGGTTGCACAAAAAGTACTCGAGTTGGACATCTACTATAGATAGGCCAAACAGGTGGAAGAGGAGATCTTTGTTTTTGTGGAGGGTAACTCGCAGTACGTTGCAATGGTGACTTTACTCATGGAGATGTAAATGGAAAATTGTGCTGCAAAAACTCCTCAAAAATTGGATTTGTAACTCCTTGAACCCTCAATCCTCGTGTATAACTTTAGTCTGCCAGAATGCAAATATGAAAAGGATGAAGATTTACAAAGAAAAATATACAAGATACAATCAGAAACTGGAAATCTTATTCACTTCAATCGAAATCATGAGGCTTGGATTGTGTGATTCATTCCCCAATGGAGTCGCCAAAAAATTGTTGGGTGAAAATTGTGTAATCAAATTTTCAACAAATTACACAACCTAGACTTCAACCACAGCTATGTGAGATAAAATCTCTCCTCTCGGAAAGGGGAGGCGCCATTCTTATTGCTAACAAAAGCTATGGTAAAACTAATAGATTATTTACACAATGTACACTACACTTATGAAATGGGGGGGTGTTTCACATTCATGCTTCTCCCTTTTTTCAAAGAAGACGTTTCAAAATGCTTCACGATTTGGAAGTTCTAATTCAAGATAAATTTAAACTTAACAAAGAGCAGTAATGCCAATATCTCTATCTTGCCAAAGAAAAGCATAGAGATAATAGATATAATAAATGATAAACAAATAAAAGAAAAGGGAAAGCTCACGAAGGCACAAAGTCGTTAAGTATCTTTTTCACTTATGGATCTAAGAAAGATGTATAGTTTATTGCATTAGAAGCACAAAGTCTTCTTAGATGCAGGAATTCCTCAAACAACATGAAAAATTACAAGAACAAAGTCTTGTAGACCTTTTAAACAAAAGTATCCAATAATAAACATAAATCCAAATAATGAATGTAACACAAAGTCTACATAAATTACTTGGATCCCTTCATATATCATCTACTAATCACCACCAATAAGATCAATTCACAAGATTATCAAATCCAACACAAAGTTTGGTTTGCAATTCTCTTCTTTATTGATTGGATTTCATTCACAAAGTATGAACACAAAGTTACCCAAATTTTCTTAAAAAAGTGCAGCACTTTGTTGCAAAATACTAAAGGTAAAAATTACAATAGAAATCCCTCTTATTTATAGAAAAGAGGGAAGAGATAATCTAGGAAATTAGTTGAGTAAAACTAGGAAACCCTAACTTTGACTAAGTCAACATGTAATTCATCTCTGTGAAATTACATCTCATATTTTTGATGTAATTACATTAGACAAAAAGACATTTAATATGTCACAAACTATTTATAAGATGCGTAAAGGGAAGCATCAAAAAGTTCAACATTGGAGATCAAGAGTCTTTATGGTTCCTTGCTTTGGGCGCATAAGTCTTCATAATTATTCTTGGTCTCTTGTATGAACGCATCATCTAGGTCGATTATGTAATCTACAAGGGTGTGAACTCTTGTGATCGACCTTCTAGCAGATGAATGGATTTTCTTGCACCTGTGAAGATGCGTGTTGATATTATCAATGGTGAGTCGTGTATCACAAATAGCATGCATTGAGGCTTTGGAAAAACTAGCATCCTCAACTTGTTACATGATGGATTCTTTGTAGATCTTGGAAAGTTCACTGGTCGGGAGAAAAATGTAGACACCAAATGTAGATTTCTATGTATAATGGCTCTCGGAGAGTCTTCAAGAGGATTTTTCTCAGTCCTTTTCATGAAATCAATGAGGTCTTGATGACCAACCTCAATGTCTTTAATATTGTCCACTTTTTAAATTACTACTATCAATAGATAAACGCTTGGTTTTTGTATTTCATTTTGCCTTCAACTTTTGAAGACAATGGAGGGTTCTTAGCTGTCATCTGAGAGAAATTGGAACTAGAGATGTAATCTTTGAGGATCCCTTAACGAGATCTAAAAAGGAATTGCAGATAAGAATCAACAACCATTAGTTGAAAAAGTAGTATTGGGATGCGTGAAGCGAGCAACGATGTTGAGAAAGCATGACATGAGTGATAAGGCACAAAAAATGAGGTAAGAGCGAAAAAATAGGCTTCAGAGTCAAGAAAGAATATTTCTGGGAAGAGTTAGGCCAAAAATGGGAAAAGTGTAAGGGCATTGAAAATCAGTGCCCTTGCACTTAACATAAATAACCTTACGTGCAAGGGCATTGAAAACAACGCCCTTGCACTTTAAGTGTTAAGGTTTTTTAGAAAAATATGTCAGGGCGCTGAAAATTAGTGTCCTAACACTTTTTCTCCCTACTTAGAAAATTTTGAAAAGTGTCATGGCGTGGGAAAACAGAGCCTTGGAAAATGGTAAAAAATGGAGGATGGGGAATGGCGTGAGAAAAGTGCGCTTGGACATTTTTTATGAGTTTTCTTTTGAAGTTTAATATCATGGAATGATCTAGAAACAAGTTTCACAAATTCAGATCACGTTTCTTTTTTGTCACTTGGATGAGAGAAAAGAAGGCGTGCATAGAAAGAAAACAAAAACCCTAATGTGAATTATGAAGGAGGCTCGACAAATGAAAAGGGTAGAAAATGAGTGAGAATTTAGAGAGAAACCAACACATGATGAAGGAGAAAAACGCATGGAAGAAATGAGGGATTGTAAACTCTAAATATATTTAAAAACTAAAGAAAAATACAAACCAAAAGAAAAAGGATGCAAGAGAAATAAGCAAAAATGTACTTGGAAAAACCATGCAAGAAAACAAATCGAAATGCTTGGTGAAGTCTCAAAACGCAAATTTGTGTAGACGCAAAATGGTCGCCCAACAAGGAGAGGTGAAAAAACAATGACAAGAATGAGAATGGGTTGACCTAAAATCACTTTTGAGTTATTCATAAGTGAGACATGGCAAAATAAAGTCGTGCAATTAATTAAGGCACGTTAAGTGGTGGAAACTGAAAAATGTGTAAAAGATTGAAAAAATGCCTTAGTTAAAAACTAACATAGTAAAAAACACTTTAAGTGTAAGGGCTCTGAAAATCAATGCCCTTACACTTTTGAGAAATCACTTAAGTGTAAGGGTGCTGATTTTCAGTGCCCTTGCACTCTTTTACACTTAGTCAAAAATTGCTTAAGCATACAAGCGCTCTTTTTTGGAGCTTTTGCACTTTTCACAGTTTCGTGAAATATGAACAATGAGCGTTTATCCAGGTACTTGTTTCAAAGGTCTTCGTGAGACTAATGCAGGGGGATGCTCAAATGGACCATCTGAGACTTCAGAACAAATTTTGAGGTAGATCAAAAATTGCCTCATTTTGCAAGCTTGAACATCATGAACCTAGGAAACAAACAAGTTTCATAGGGGGGTTATTTGTGGAACGAGCGCTGCTAGTTTCTGTGATAACACTTGGTAATAGTTTTGCTATTAATGCAGTCATGAAACCTTAGAAGACATAACTGAGCTTGTATGTTGTATTTAGATATGATCTACATTTCTTGTTATTTATGTTTAAAAAAATTTGTGTCAGTATAGTAGTTAGATGTGTTGTCCTCTAGGGTTCTTTGGTGGGGCATTACAGGCAATAAAGGTCCAATAGGGATGAACAAGAAATTATTTAGAGAAATTCCCCAACACGACATGAGTGGTTTATATCTAGTATCCTAAATAGTATGCATCGTGTTGTCATGAGGAAATTTTAAGCATTTGTGGACAACTGAAGCAACCACATTCATAGAGACTAGCCATGGAATGCCTAGTATTACCCTAAACAAGTTGGATTTAGGAATTGTGAAAAATAGTAAATCAACAAATTTAGGCCCAACAAGGACCAATAAATAAATGGAATCGATAGGAGCTATGAAAAAAAATTGTGAGTATCGATAGTGGACTTTGACCCCTCATACTTCTCCTTATGTAAATTATTGATAAAGAGGGTCTCTTCCATTATAACATTGACCCAATTAGTAGGGTCAACCATAACACCGGTTATGATTTTACCATTGACCTAAGCCAAGATGTAAAGCAGAGAAGGTTCCCTATTAAGAGGCAAGTCATGTTATGTAAAGATTATGTCAAGAATTTTTTCCACGTGACCAAGAGGAGGAATAGAAGTGAACAACACCATGTTCACATACTCAAAAGGACTAGGATCAAAATATAAAGGAGCAAATATTATTAGAGTAGAAAAATGATAAGGGAAAGGATTTGTGTAGATCTATAGTTATTTGCTAAGCTTGGCTATATATTTATTTGATTTTTATTTCTTACAATTGAGCCAGATGGTACCACTATCCATTTGGTCTTGAATATCATGTCAAAGACACACACAATATTTAGTATCATGGCCAGGGGCTCAGTGGTATTGATGAATTTTTCATAGCATACCAACTAGGATAAGGTCTGGGTAGTGGTCTAATTTCTAGGAGAGTGATTAAGCCATATTTTAATAATATTTGAAGAACATTAATGTAGGACTTAGATAATTTTGTGAAGATTCTATTATGTCCTGTAGAGTTCTTTTTAGTGGGAATAGACACCACATTCACTACTACTTCATTTCTTTTAGGCTTCCCAAAAGTAAACATGACTAATTGATTATCAAGATAGGAGGACGAAGAGGAACCCTCATACTATATCATCGTCTATTGGTAATCTCTTAATGTATTACACAAATGGGAAAAAGAAGGATATTTCATCAAGATGATTTTTTCTCTAAATGCCAACTGTAGATTTTTTATGAATACATGCTTGACATCAGAATTTGGTAGGACATAGGATATTTGAGAGAACAAGGATTGATATTGATTGATGAAGTCAATCACTTTCTCATGAGTCCCCTACTTACAATGGACAAGATTAGTGAAGGTGACCTTTGGTCCAATGTTTGCTTGGAACTGTTGTAAGAATCGATTGACTAATTGATTAAAGGAGAAGATGCAATTTTTAGGAAGTGAGAAAAACAATTCCAACACAACACTTTAAGGGATCATGGGAATATCTTAGCTAACAAATAATTCTGATAGAGGAAATCAATACACATGGTAGTAAAGTAAGAGACATGGGTTTGTGGGTCACATCTACCACTCTACTTATCGAACTTTAGAATGTCCATTCCTTGAGGGATGGGGACATTTAGAATATTGAGGGATAAAGGACTATGATGATAGTATGGTTGTAATTTGGATTGAGAGGCATAGTGGGCTAGGTTAGCCAATTGTGATTGCATCCATCCCATGTTTTGTAGTAAAGCATTTAGGACTATTTGAGGTTGTGGAGGTTCAGGTTCTAGATACAAGTACTTCCTATCTTAAAGGGACATGATTCAATTTAACTCCAGGAACATCCAAGGGCACACTATTTATATTATCGACAATGGTGAAAGAGGGTACAAAAGGAAAAATATCTACCATATGCATGGAAACCTCTGGAATTGGAACATACATCTATGTACTAGTGATTTTCGATTGGAAATCTTGAGGGTTACCCAATATTAAAGTGTATGAGGGGACATTGGTATCTATTAGATTAGTCATCTCATGAAGTAACTCAATACCTCAGTGATTTAAGATAAGTAACTCCCTCAGACCACAAAAATTAGGAGCAACTTGAGTGTATGTATTATGTTTATTTATAAAATCCTCAAACTCTTTAAGCTTCTGGTGTAAAAGGGGAATGGATGGAAAAATCACAATCCCATGCTCCAGGTCTCACCTCAATAATTCCCTTTGGTGGCTTCCTCCACCACTCAACCTATAGGTCCTGACACAAATTTAGTTACCCTTGGTTCTATTGGCCATTCCCTCTTCCAACCATGTCACACAATTCAACCAAAACTTAGTGCTTTGCCTCTGCTTCACCCTTGACCCTTAATCATCCCTAAAGGCCAAATACTCTCAATACTCAACTAAATGCTTGTATGGGTGTAAATATTTTTTTTCATGCTCCCTATAATTCCATTTGGTCTCTTGAACAACCACTAACTCCATTCCATCATCGTTTCTTCCAAACCCTCACTTAGGTTTTCAAAGCAACAAGCCTAGAGTTTCTTTTTAGCCCTCCTAGCCTGAGAAAAATGGAATTTTAACAAAACTTGTCCAAAGAACCCCAAACCTTCATAGGCTTTGCTTGGTCCTAATACCAACCTATACAATATTCCTAAGGTCTCATGCCTTATCTGGCCGTACACAGGTCGCTTCACCAAATTTAGGAAAATGTAGGGTTTTGTTGCCATTTCCTGGCCACCCGGTTGGACTGTCAAAGAGTTCACCACACAAACGGCCTATTGGGACCTCCTCCTTGGTACCAGACCTTCATAAGACCCCCTTCCAACTTTCTACCATGGGTATTAGCAAGGTGAGGTCGCCCCTGCAAGTTATGTGCTTTTTAGCACTGTCCTTCCTAGCCGGGCAAATTCCTAACCACCCGGTTGGATTATCAAAGAGTTTGCCTAGCAAACAGACTGTTGGGACCTCCTCCTTGGTACCAGACCACTGTGAGACCTCCTTCCATGCTTCTACCACGGGGTTTGTCTTGGAGAAGTCATCCCTTCAAGTTATGTGCTTTTTAGCATTGTCTTTCCTAGCCGGGCATTGCCAAGCTCGCCAAGGAAGTGACTTTCCTCATAGCTACTCGACCCCTAAAGACCCCTAGACCTAAAATATGTACAAGCATGGAGCTTAGCCTCATTCCCCTTAGACTATACACCAGGTATAGAGAAATATAGAGGTCTAAGACTCCATGGTTGATAGTTACCAGACTGATCAGTAATGGAAAGAAAACAAAACTTAACTAAGAACAAGCTATGAAACAATGGAAATGCTTAAATACTGACCACACAAAGCTTTGAAAAACAATTAAATCTCATTTCACACATATCTAGATACCTGATTACACCATTAATACACTACCAAGAACTCAAAAACATAAAATTAACCAATTAATCCTACTGCTCTTATTTCTCCTTCATGAAATTTTCAAGATTACAAAACTCCAAATGCCTTCCAACCTTTCACACAGGTCGAGGCAATCCTTAAATAGGTGTCCCAGATGGTAACCACCTCCTTGGTCATACATGTTAGTTACAAGGTGGAAAAAGTGCAAAGTGTTCCATTTTGCCACCTTTTGCCAAGTTCCTAGAACTAACAAAGTGAGTAACTAAACTCCTAACCTTTGCCACTCCGGATAGCTTATGAGCACTCCTTATTCCTAACCTTCTAACACAATTCAATGGTCAACATGACCTTATTAAATTCAAACCAAGTTCACAAACCTTTTCTATACCTAGTGTATCCTAGGTGTTCTTCTAGTCTTCTTATTCTTCTAGTCTTATAGGTGCTCCTGCACCAGCTTCTCTTCCAAAGACTAAATCTGCTTGAAGGGGACCTTGAGAGAAGAATCATGATCTATGGGAGAGGAAGAGCCAAAAGGAATTCTTGGTGGAGAATTTGTTTGAACTTATATTGATGGTTGAATAGAAAAAAAAGGAGTGGTATAGCCAGGTGACAAACCCATGGTGAATTGATCAAATCTAGGACTTGAATGGTTTGGACCGAACTATCTTCTTGAACCCATATCTAGGTGTCAAAATATTCTCCTAACTGCATTCTAAGAAGTTGTAGACTGGGTTGTGAAACTCACAAAAGTGACAACACTCAGTCAAGAAAACATCCAAACAAGAGAGAACAAATTTTCAATAAAAGATTAAGGTAAGGACAGTTTCATGTCGGGTTCACCAAAATGTAGAGGAGGAAATTGACACCCTGAAATGGCGTGATATCAAAATGGTGAATGTTCCTCAACTACCTCAAGGATCAAAGCTCAAGTGACAATTTGGATAGAAAAGGAGGTTAGTTTATGTTTTATGGTTTATGTTGAAATAAAGGATGAGATTTTTAGAGATTGAAAGAGCAGGTTGTAGAGGTCTCATGAGAAAATTGATGGGCTCTCGGCCAAGGACAATGCACGATGCACAAACATCCCCGCAATATGTTGTAGTCTTGTATAGATGAAAATTTGAGTTTTCTAACAAAAACAATAATGAACCTACTAACTATCTGATTACTAAATTCACAAGAATATGTTTAACTAACAAAATAACATGAATTATCATAAACTAGATGAAATAGAATAGATATGATAGAATAGAAAAGAATAAATAAAACTCACATGAGGTCCACATATGAAGCCTCCTGCAAAGGAACACCTTCAAAACATACACACATGAAAATGAGAAAATGGTTGGGGTTGTTTTAGGGGCTTGTCTTAGTCAAACCCCTACGTAGGTGTTCCCACCTCCGTGGAAAACCATATAGATAGATAGAAAATGAAAATGAAAATAGATGAGATAAATAGATAGACAAGTTAGAATACACTATTCTACTCAAAATAAATATGTAAAAGGAAGGAAGTTACCCTCCCTTTAGAAATATGTTGATACCAAAAGGAAGAGTATGCTAAATCCAAGATGTACCAAGAATGCGAGGACATTGATATAAAAATCCAAAGAGTAAGAAAGTTCGATATAATGAGAATGAGAGTGAATAGAATGAAGATGAATGTGAGAATGAGAGCTAGAGAGTACGATAGATCGAATAGAATGAATCAATGAGATAATAGGTTTGAAAGGAAAAAAGGCATGTGAAGGGATATTTTTGGTGTGTGCAAGTTGTGGAGGCATTACACTTTGTGGGTAGGCAAGATGTGTAATGTCCCAGCAACTACATAGGTAGGAATATTTTTTGGATGTTACCACAACACATGGTCATCCATGATAGAAGTTCACTGAAATGACCAAAAATGAGAGGGTTAAGGATAAAATTGAAGCTAGGTAAAGGGGTAATTATATTATCAAATTTAATTAAGCTAAAGGGGAGGTTATAGAATGCAAAATTTCATAGGGTGCAATTTTCGACATTACAACACCAACTTTGGGTCTCAAGTCAACTCCTCCATTGTCCACCTCATTCTCATCCTCATGTAAAACTTGTAGTAGAGCATATGTAGCTTGATCCATATTATAGATAACATGCTCACCAACTATGATAATCCTCAAAATCCTCCATACATCCTCAAGCATAATGGTTGCCTCTCTAGTAAGAAATCAAAATAAAGATGTCTCTGAATACCATTTCTAAATGATCACAAACATAAATTATCTATGAGTGTGCATCTCTAGCATGAATGTGACATGATATAATCCAATGACTCCAAAGAACTCTACATCTATATCTCTTAGATGAGAAACCTTGTGCAATATGTTCAATCACCACTCCCTAGATAGAATCAAATCAAGTACTCTTTGTAAGTATAACACTCAAAAAGTCAATTTACCCAAATTTGATAAAAAATCAAATTTTACACCTCTTTAAGCTAAAAGTGACCTAAAAAACAATCACATCACTTTATCCCAATCATTAGCAATTTTTTTCTCAAAAGTTTCACTTTATAATAATAAAAGCGACCTATTTTTCAAATGTTTCAAACCATAATAGTTAAACAAGAACAAAAAATCAATAGCAATCCAACCCATTAAACATGTTGCAACATAATCAAAAGTGTCACATCGGGTTTCAAACACATCATGTTGGTGTTTAGAAGCATCAATCCTAGATTGAAACGTTTGATGACCTAAAATGTCCTAGCATTTATGACTCCTAGAACTATGTACAAATGCAAAAGGGTTAGATACATACTGAGGGATTCACTCTAGTTGGTCATTGGAACTATCAAACTCGATCACCATAGTGTGTGGAACATGGAATGAAAACCATCTTTGTAGTAGCTTTGTGCACTAGAGCTTTGGAAACCTATAACTATGAAAGTGGAAATGAATTTAAAATGACTCCCAAGGGCCTATATAAAGACATCAAAACCATATATTTCACCCCTTTCCCCCTTCATTCCATTTATATCCTTACACTAATCTTCCCGATCTGATTCCTTGCCACCTGGTACCTAGTTTTTCCTCCTTTTCTCCATCAAACCTATCCTATCATCTTATCATGAGCCCAAATTGAATTTTTTTGCTTGACCTCTCAATGGGGAAGCCAACCATCCTCCCATTATTCCTTTGTCCACTGGGGCAAAATAGGGCATGATTTTTTTTCCAAATTAGCATTATATCTTTGAAATAACATAACAAATACATTGTCTCAAAGAGGGGAAAAATGTAGACACCTAAAAATTTCTAATCGTATTTCTCATCTTTATCATCCATCATATTCTCCTAATTCATCATTTTCACTCAATTTCATTCATCATCACCTTTAATTGGATAATTTCCAATTATTTAATTAAACTAATATTTTCCTCTAATAATTAGATAATTTTGAATTATTTGATTATTCTTCCTATTAAAACTTTAATTAAATACTTTTTTAGAATTATTTAATTAATTTCATCATTATTCTTCTCATCTTACTTTAATTGAATATTTTTTAGTTATTTAATTAACAAATAGTATTCTTCCCTATCTCATAATTAAATAATTTTGTAATTATTTAATTAGATAATCTTTCTCTCACAATTAAGTAAATTTTAAAATTTATTTAATTTGCATATTTCCTACCAAATGAATATTCTCTTTTCAAAATATCTTCCCTCCATAAATATCTCAAAATATCTTCCTTAAATCAAGGGATGAAGTTCAGTTAACTAAACCTCTCATTTGACATCCACCATTAATCTCTTGATTTGATCTCCACCATGATCTTTATCCTCCAATCTCCATTGTTGATCAAACCTTCATGAAATCTATAAAATAAGCCTCTCATTTATTCAAATTCATTCACAATCATTTTAGAGCATCCATTATCATCTTTGAGCATTCATTTGAGTATTTGAGCTATCATTGTGAATCAAAGACTTCATTATCAAGCTTCATCAACATATCCAACAATATTTTGTACAATTGGGTCATGCATAATTGATCAATCCACATATCAAATAATCAAGATCTTACAATGGAGTACTAGGTTTAAATTTTTTATGAAGTAATTTGATCTTAATTTGAATTGTATTCTTGATTTGGGTTTTATTTCATTAAAGCATTGCACTCAACTTCATTAGTTAATGGGTTTAATTTGATCTTTTGGTTTTGGGTGTTCGGTATTTTCTAACCCTAATTTCTTAATTTTTCTTTTAGTTCATTACTCATTATACCCATTATACATGCACAACAATTATATTTGTGTAGGGATAATGAAATATGTTGGAGGTGTAAGAGGAATTTAATAATCATAAGGTTATTATTAGACTTGTGCCTTATTAGTTGGGTACAAATTCAACCTCTTTTTCAATCACCTTAAAAGAAAGATACCTTAAATCACCTAAATGATGAAAAAATAAGCACAATCCCACATTATGAATGGGGAAACATAGTACTACATAACAAACACAACATAAGTGGGAAAATACAACATGAAATTACTATATATAAGGGGGAAATCACTCTCAACCCTTAGTAATGAAGTGTTTCAAGTATTACCCACTATAGGGAAATGATAAATGTGTACAATCCAAACGTGATACATAGTACATGTTGTCTTCACAAGATTATTGACCTTGAATTCCCTAAGCCACAATGAATAAAATTTTATATGCATTCCTTTTGACTCATGTCAGTTATCCTAAAATTAGAACAAGATCATCAATACTAAAGCCTCTCTAACATGATTTTTTGTCAAAATTTGTAATGCTTTCCTAATGTTTTATGATCTTGTCTACAACCTTTTTATATCCTCTTCAAATTTTGTGAGATACAAGATTATCTTCAAAATCAAATCCTTGAATTCACTATCCTCCACTATGAATGGAAAATATAAAGTAGTACTTCTATACTATACATAAATATAAATAGTAAACTTCCAATTATCCTCTTAGGATTGACTGAATTTTTCCACAAGACATCATAAAATTCTTATAACAACTATATTGATTACTTTCATCTGATTTTTGAATGATAGAAATAATATTATTATTTTAAGAGTTGTCTTGTATATTTCCTTGTGGATATTAACTGGAAGAATGAGATCTTTATCTCTTAATTATAGCAAAACTCTAGTATCTTCTATGAATAAAAAAATATACATTATTGGTCACTATCTTGCATGAAACTTTAAAGTGTGAGAATATTCTCTTTCAATTAATCACAAATCACCTTTGGAGTTGCTCACTTTGTTGGAATCACCTCAACCCACTTTGTGGTAGTGAGAATATATACATGCTACTTACTAGAATTTGGTTTGATGGGTCCAATGAAATTCAATCTCCACTATTGAAAAGGGGATTCTAGAATAACTGAATTGAGAGGAATAGCCACCAACTTAATCTTACGAACAAACTAATGAAATGCTTGAGATCATGCCTCAAAAAACATGGTATGCAAATAATATTGTTCTTTGAGGACTTGAAAATTGATGCACTTTAAGAGAAATGTATCTCACAAGACTTATCATTAAAACCTTCTTGCATCTTGGGTTTTTATTTTTCACTTATGTACCTCAAGAAAATTTAATCATTACCCCTCTTATAGAGTAAAACTTTTGAAATAATGAACTTGATTTTTTTAATCTCAAAGCTCTCTTTGATTGCTTATCCATATGACTTAGAGAATCTCCATATGTCAAATAACAAGCTATGATTGTACACCTATCATCAAGAGATATAACGCACAAGACAATTGGGTTTTCATCTTCTCTTGTATCCATAGCCTTTCCTTTTCTTCTATCACCATATTCTACCATGAGTTGACACAAGCCTCTATTGGAAACATGAACATGATCATGGTGGTGCATGGATGGTGTATGGTGTTATCATTGATGTTAACCCATTATAGAAATGTAGAAGTGTTGGTCTAGAGAAGACAAAATGGTGTGGATAATTAGTTGTCTTAGAGTATAATTTTAGTGTTATAGTGAACCGGTTTTGTGGTCTGCATTACTCCTCTATGCATTATCTTATCATGCAATTTTGAGGTGTTGATGATGTGTATTGAAGGTGTTCAAATCCAAAGTTTCAAGGTTTTATGTCTTCTATAGTTGAAGATAATGTTGAAAAGGTATCGAGCTTTGTAATGGCAGTGTTACTAGTACAAAGTCCATATTGTAATGGTGTGTATTCCACCACAGATGAATATTATGCTATGCAATTTTGAGGAAGTGTTTATAGATGTCAGAAGTATGTGTGCTACAAGTGGCGGGTGTTTTGGTGGTCCGAATTTTGAGTTGTGAATGAATAGTTGGTGGGTAAAAGTACAAAGTTGTGTCACACCTTTATAAAGGAAACGACCAACGCCAATCTAACTTTTAAATTTGAATCACTAGAAAGTGACATATATGTTTTGAATTTTGAAATGATGTAAACTAATAGAATGTGTACTTTTTAGTATATTTTATGTTTTTATTTTTTTGAAAAAATTAAAAAATTATTTGAATATAGTTTTTTATAATTTAACACTATAATTTTGTTGCTGATAAAATGCTGAAAATTGATGTTCCACTCGACGTCAAGCTTTATGCAGTAAATTTTCTTTTTTTTCCTTCAATTTTTTTGTGTATATTTATAACTTGAAGTTTTAGGGCATGGATATATTTTTTTGCAATTTAAATAAATATTTAAATGTGTGTATATTAAAACACGGTTGTTTCCACTCGACGTCAATGTTTATATTCAATATTTATCTAAAATAGAAAACAAATTATACTATCTTAATCTAGATTCTTTTATCTAGAGTACCATATTTTTTTATTTTTTAAAATAAGTTTTAGTATTTTTCTTGACATGGTAATCAACCTAATATTTTTGTGTTGATAACCTACTTTTAGTAAAAAATATAAATTAAACATAAATAATAATTAAACTATTAAGATAAATATATATTTGAAAACTATACTTATGGATCTACAAAAGGGTATTTTTACATTTTTAAAAATATGTTATTTATATAAGTAGTGTGAGTTTTTGAAACATTAAATTTTTAAAAAACTTCATTCTTTTAGTAAATTGGCCTCAAAATGGTGCTACATATGCATTTAGCCAACAATTTTAGTTGGAAAAGTTGTGGATATATTTAACTTGTCTAGAATGAATCTTACTAGATCATATGTTTGACCAAAATTACTTTTTAGTTATAAGTACTAAAATTCAGTTGTGTTGATAAGTTGGCCAAAAGTGTGACACAACTTTGTAATTTTACCCTGGTTCATTCAATTATTGCTTCACCAATTTTTTTATGTGGTTTCAACCTAAGGATTTATTGAAATGAGAGAAAAAATGAGATTGCTCTTGAATTAAAAATACGTCATTCACATTACACTAATCTATTAGATAGAATTGGATTTAAAAAGCCATTCAACCCAAAACCACCCAACAACTAACTAATAACTAACCTCTACTAACTAAATTTATTATTGCATAATGAATTACATGATTTATATTAACTACTAATCTATGTTGAGCACTAATTCCTAACACCCCCCTTTAGTGCTAACATAGGAACCTTTTATTCTGAGTTGTAACATATTGATGGTTGGCCTTGGTCTTTGCCTGCATATTCTGAATTCCCCCTCGACATAGAGAAAATATAGAATTAAAAACTAATCAACACATTCAAATATTTCAATGGATTTCGAGCCCCCCTTTCTTCTTCAAATTTTCCAATTCCTCATTGACTTGATCATGATCCATCAAATACATCATTCTAGTGAAAAGAGTCCATTCAGGTCAAATTTTATGGACTTCTTGTAGAGCCCTAGGTAGGCCAAAATGTGTTGTGCTTGACCAATCAAGCCTCAATGTATCCAGGATTAGAAGTTCACAATATTCGAGTAAATTGTATGTCTCCTCAGGGATGTTACTTACATCATAGACATTCCCAATACAAAATCCAAGGGATTTATAACCTCGTCTATGCCAAACAGATAAAGGAGTAACCTTATTCACTTTTGCAATGTGCCCTCTTCTCTGTGTTCCTTGCAATCCTATTTCAACAATTTTTTTTGCTCCTTTATTATTTCCCAAGGCCGAACAACATATAATAGCATACCTCGATACTTCTAAAAATCCATGGTGAAATCAATGAAAGAACGGTTGGTAGCATAGGCAAGATCCATAGAAATGATTATATGGTATCACGATACTACCACAAGGGAAATGCGAACTCGAAAAGAAACGTTTCACCAAAATAACAATTGATGCACAATTAGACATCTGAACAATAGGAGATTGGCCAATAGAAAACACAACTTTGAAGACTTTAAATTGGATATCTTAATGTAATGTGAACCTATACAATGAGTACATTTTCCATCAAAGAAACCAATATGACAATCATACGTGCACAAAGAAGATGTACATGATTAAAAATGTGCAAAATTCTTCTCAATTTCTCATGCAAACTTCTCCTCACTCGCCTACACTCTTCTACAAAACTTTCAATAGTATTTTTTTTTTAATTATTTTCAATTTTTGAAAATGAACATGAACAAAATGGAGGAAAAATAATATGAGTGACCAAGATGGAAAGAGAGAAAATAAAATGAGTGATGAATGTCATAGATTTGCACATGGTCTGCACTGTTCCTTTGTTGACAAAATACAAGAATGGTGGACAAACATCAATGGGTGTTACACATGGTTTGTACTGCTTGGCCCTTTAATGAACCACTTAGGATGAAAGACAAATGAATGGAAGGAGATCAGAGAGAATTCCAAGAAGTAACTTGCTTTGATACCATATTGAAATGAGAGAAAAAACAAGATTTCTCTTGAATTAAAAATATGTCATTCACATTACACCAATCTATTACATAGAATTGGCTTTAAAAATCCATTCATCCCAAAACCACCCAACAACTAACTAAAGTGATTATTGTATAATGACTTACATTATTTATATAAATACTGATCTATGTTAAGCACTAATTCCTAATAGGCTTTTGGGGTTGTGCGAAGTTGAAGTATGTAAGGAGCAAAATTATGGGAGTAGTTATAGGTCATGGCAGCCTATTTTGGTGTTGTACACATTTTGGTTTATTCTGCAAGGCGTGCGTGTTAAAGTTTTAAGTTGACAGATTATGTGGTACATAGTTCATACAATTAGGCCAACTTAATTGATGTTTTGGTTGGTTATGATATATATGCAAGGTTGATTCATTGTGTGAATAATGATTATGTGTGAGAACAATGTGTGTATGCAAAATATGATGTAGTGTGAAGTGCAAAAGGTGTAAGTGGTGAAGTATGAAGCATGTTAAGTTAGTTTTCAGAGCTTAATTGGAACTGTATATTTGACATGTTGCAAATGTATTATTACCAATTCACTTTGGTAGTGAGACACCCTTTCCTCCATCTTTTTCTATTTTGGGCAGTTAGCCATCGATAACGAGCCATTATTTATTTCTAGACAATGATTCCACCATTTTGTAATCTCTATTGTAAGTAGTTATAATATATTGTGAGCTAATCCTCCTTGGGGTTTTTTCCTTTCAAGGGTTTTCCATGTAAATCTAGTGTTTTTGCGTTCCTTGATGTGATGCATGCTTTATATGTTCATTTCTATTACTACAAGTTTAATGTGATGCTTTAAATGGATGTTTAAATTGATAAAAAAATATTTTTAGTGAATATTGATTAACCCCCTTCTCAATATTCTAAGTGTTCAACACGCTCTTTCATAAATATTTTTTGTTAGCTTGATTTTTTTAGATCATAATGTTTTGATTAAGGGGGAAAAACATTTTGAAGGGACCTGAAACCCTTTACAAACAAGTTTTGAAGAGACCCAAAACCCTTTTAAAGTAGGTTTTAAAGGGGCTTGAAACCTTACTGTGAATGGATAAATCACAAACAACTAGCAACCTAACAACAAATACCAAAAGATAGATTAGACTACACATGCTGCAAAGATTAGGTTTTGAAGGGAATCTTAAACCCTCGACAACTAGGATTTTGTAGGGACCTTAAATCCAAATCAACTCACAAACATAGTCTGGATTAGCCAGGCAACACCACAGCTTGCAGTAGCTAGGCTACAACAATTTGGTTGCTTTGTGGGAACATTACAAAGCCCAAAGAGAAGGAAAACATGGTAATGTCAAAAATCCACATTAATCATCTAGATTATACCCATAAGAGAGACCCAAAAAAGAGGGTAGCAAGAGCTCCCTTTCAAAAAAACCAACTCGTACAGACTCCCCACCTCAATAGGAGAGTTAGAATACACAACACAAAGAGTGGTAAACACCTCCTTTCAGCACCAAACAACCACATTATCCAATTCATACTCCATCTCTATAGGATAGATCTCCCCTTTATATGAGAGGTTGAAATCAAAACCCTTTCCACTAATATCTCTGAAAAAAGCCACCACCTCAATAGGCGTTGTTGGAAAGAAGACCAACAATAGAGTGAACACTTGATCACCTTCATAGAACCCAACTCCACCTCAAAATGAGGGGTTCCACGTCAAAAAAGGAGTAGTCTCTACCTCAATAAAAGACCTCGACTATAGAGCCAACAAGCAAGCAAACAATCCAATAAAAATGAAAAAATGAAGTCCTTAGTAGCACATGCCATAGGGGCACAATGATAAGGACAACAAGTGCAACTCTATAAACCTTCAATGAGGGCATCACAAAACAAGTTTACTCCAAGCAAGATTTCTACAAGGATACCAAAAGATAAGAATCCTTCAAAAAGTGCCACAACATCCCAAACAACATAAAAAGGGATCCCATGTACAAAGATACCATCAAGTTGGTATCCTCTGAGTGCCACCACCAACAACAAGAAACCATCTGGTAGTGAAAAATATTTGCCCCCTTTAACTTCAAAGGCTTTGTAGACCATAAAGGGTTCAAAAAAACTTCCTCTAAAAACAAATATTTATGGGATAATAGATTAGACTTTGAAAGTAACCTAGCCAACAAGAAAAAAACTTCAATGGTGATCATAAAGGCACCCTTAAATAATTGTAGAATAAAAAATCTAGACCCCTACAATATCATAAGCATTACAAACCAAAAGGTTTTCGAACATAAAAGTAGAGCCCAAAGCTTGAAGGAGAAAAAGCCTCTAGACCTATGAAAACAAGCCACCAAAGAGTAGAAACCAGAGTAGAAATAACTCCATCATACAGATGTTTCCAACCCAAAGACGTGGAGTGCCTAACCCAACATCCAAAGACATGTTTTTGCATATTCTATAGGATTTCACATAATCTTATTTGTGCTAACCATCAGGTTTGCACGTGTTTCAAGGTCAAGTAAATTGAACACCTAGGTAATGTTAGGCTCTCTCTTAACTATTTAATGATGTAATTTTTTCACATTTTAACAATGTTAAGGCTTTCATCTTTAATTTCTTTTTTTGTGTGTTCATTTTTTGTTAAAAACTAGTGTTTGGATTTTTTTACTTTATTTTTTAACCGTTCATTGAAATTTAAAATAGATTGAATTTTTTAAAACTAGACTCCATTCTACACATATTCGAAAAAAACAATTTTTGATTAGTTTTAAATAATTATAGGGGTAGCATGACCAAAATTTTATTTTTCAGGATGTGTCCACTTTGAAAATTAGTAAAAAATAAAATATTCATTAAAAATTTATCAAAAAAATTGGGCATAAACTTCATCTTGTTAGATAATTTATCACTGAAGCAATTTCAAAAATACAAAAAAAAATAACCTTTTGAGGGAGCCACAAAAGACGCTATATTGTGTTTTTTTGACAAAAACAACACCAATTTTTGTGGCTCCCTTTTTTGAACCCCTTAATCTCTATCATTTAAAAAAAAAAATAGT
>CM021101.1:540550096-540686447 GCA_007115665.2 Sequoiadendron giganteum
CTATTATTGTGGGATGTAGTTATCCGATTATTGTTTCACATGCATTATGGATTTATGATGTTGTAGAGTTAATATGAGATGTTATTATGACATTACATGAGATGTTATTATGAGATTACTGGATTATGATGGAAGTGTCAGTTTCAATGAGTGTATTGGTGAAGAGGACGGTTTCGCATCACTCGCTTGCGAGCGCCCTACGAATCCGTAATTCCTTCTTCACGGTGTGTATTATATGCTGGATATATTGTATGATGTTGTTTACTTGGTTGCAGGATTGCAGGTACATGACATCGACTCCACCTAGTTTCACAGGTTTGAGCGTGTCGATCCAATGGTTAAGTTGAACGGGAGATAGTAGCTAAGTAACATGTGTCAAGTTTACACCCTAGCATTAGTGTGTCGTCAGTTGTGTGTGTCGAGTCATTGTCTGGTCTTGATTTGATGTTATTTAATTCTGAAGAATTCTTGATTTAGAAATAGATATTTAGAATAATTGCATTTAAATCATGTTGATGATTATTTAATTTAAATAATGCAATGTAGATAAAAGTTTATATTTAAATTAATTAATTATATTTAGTTTATTTAATTAATTAAATTTGATCCAAGGGGTTGAATCTAGTTATTAAATCATTAAATTAATTAATTAAATGTGACGCAAGAGAATGAAAGGAAATAAAAGAATTAGAATTAATTTTGGAATTTAATTCCAACGTGTGGGAATTAAATTAGAAATTGTAATTAAATATTTATTTGGGAAATTGGTTGCAACTTTGGAAATTAATTTATTATTTGAAATTGCATTTTAAATTGAAAGTGGGTTTTTGAAAAGTGAAATTGAAATTGAAATTGAAATTTGAAATTGGAAGTGAAATTGAAATTGAAATTGAAATATCTAATTTGCATGTAATGTGAATTAGGGTTGTAAATATTGAAATTGAAATTGAAATTGAAATATCTAATTTGCATGTAATGTGAATTAGGGTTGAATTAGGTATTTTTGATTTATAAAGAATATATGTTTTAATTTTAGGGCAGAAAGTTTTTTAGAAAAATACATTTTTACAGCAGGAAAGAAATTTTGGAAAATTTGCACAAGGGTTTGAAAAAAGTTTGATTGTAGAATTGATTGAAAGAAAGATTGTTTGCATTTGTTGGATTTTGGATTGGATTCATTGGAGGATTGAAGAAAATTCAGGAAATCTTTGGAGGAGGCTTGCAACAAAAATTCATCTCTTCCTGTAGCTTCTTGTACCAGGTTTTCCTCTTTGTGTTTTATTGTTCTTGATTGTTTTCTTTAAAATAGTATTGATTAAAGATTTGTTTGTTAAATCTGGTTTAGAAAACAAGCTTGATATTAGAAGAAAATAATTAAATAAATTTACAGCCTTTGCTTGTGAAAATTCTTGAGTGAAAATTGTGAAAACCTTAGTTGAATTTAAATTATTTGGAGAAATTGATTTTATTGTTATTGAAATCAAACATAGAGATTGAACAATGCATTTAGAATGTTTTAGAAAATGAAACCCTTTGTTATTATTAAAAATTGGATTTTAAAATCTGCAGTATAGTTATATTTTCATGGTAAAATGGTCTGGTTGCGCACCTATAACTTCACTTTCACAAACTGGGTTTTCAAGAAATTTAAAAGGTTTTTGCATTTTGAAGTTTTCTTACCCTGTCCAAAAATCTAAATACCCAGATCGTAGTTTTTTGAGTTATACTTGAAACATGAGACTGCTGTTAAATTATTTTCCCATGGCTATTCTGAAAATAAAATAATAATAAATTGATATTTATAAATATTAATATTTTATGTATTGTTATTATAATATTAAAATATTATTTAATAATATTTTATATTATAATTTATAATACTAAAGTATTATATTTATTTATATTATTTTAAATAAAATTTGTATATTAGATTGGTGGATTTAAAATTATAAACATATGGGAAAATTATTGTTATTTTAAAATGGCATGTTAAAGTTTAATTGAAGGAGTTAAATATTTGATTTAGATAATGCATAATTTAAAATTTAGTTGTGGAATTTAAATTCATGTGTGAAAGGTCCACTTATTAATTTGATTTAATTGGATAAATATATATTTATATTTTGGAAAATTAGTGATAAGGGATATTTTATTTTGAATTAAACAATTTAATATTCTGTAAAGAATAGAAGAAATGTTAATGATTAAATATATTTAAATATATTAATTTATATTTAGTATATATATATTGAAGGTATATATCCATTTGAGAGAATAAATAATATTTTATATTATGTTGTTTGTAAATTGGGTATTATTAGTGTTCTAAAAAAAATGATTAGTATGTGTAGAAAATGTGTAGAGAAAGATATTTTTTTTAATAGAAGTAATTAATTGATTTAAAAGAAATATTTATTTTGTTAATATGATTGAAGAAAATATATTGTGATGTATATATATATCCATGAGTATTTTCAATCAGTATTTA
The DNA here is from genome assembly GCA_007115665.2 of Sequoiadendron giganteum. Taxonomy (NCBI): domain Eukaryota; kingdom Viridiplantae; phylum Streptophyta; class Pinopsida; order Cupressales; family Cupressaceae; genus Sequoiadendron; species Sequoiadendron giganteum. The sequence goes on from CM021101.1 coordinate 540,552,585, forward strand.
CCTTGTTTTATTTAAGTGCGTGTGATTTAGTTTTGCATGAAGAATTTAAAAGATAAGTTTTGAATGCGTAGTCAAAGAGATAAGCCAAAAGATATTTTTTTTATACATTGATGAAATTGCATATTTTTAAATGAATAGTTGATGAGACATAGACTCCGGATAGAAAATTGGAAAAGATTGTTTGCAATAGTGTTAGGTTGCATTAGAAGTAAATTTAGGAACTATCTCTATTGAAAAAGACAAATAGTTATTATGTTTTATTTTCATAGAACAAATTAATCGTTGTGATTGGAATATTAAAGAATCTATATAATTGAGTTTATTAATATATATGTTTGGTGTATATATAATATGGAGCATGTAAAATATGTTAAGGGTAAATTCATTATCGTATTTCATTTTTATAAGATGTATACAATATATTATTGAATAGAGATTTGAAAATGGATTGATTAGTGTATATGGAAAATGGATAGAGAAACAATATGTTATTATATTAAAGTTATTGAATGTTTTAAATAGAAAATTGAATGAGATGTAAGATTTGGTTAAGAAATGGAAAGAGTTACTTGCATGGATTTGTGTCGATTCAAAAGTAAATTAAGAAGTGTTATTGATGAGACAATCAATTATGTTATTTATTAATTTCTATTTAGATTAATTGAATCATTGTGATTGGATTATGAAAGAGGTATGGATTTAGTATATCCAAAAGTAGTATCTTTCTCATGATTATCTTAAAGGATTTAATTCTTTGTATTCAGTAAAGGGAAGTAAGTTTAATTGTTTTAGATTTCCAATAATGAAAAGGGAAATAGGGGTTATGATTATTTTAGATGATCTACTTATCATGTCTTTGACCTTGTCAACACTACCTATTGAATGAGTATGGATTTAGGAAATCCAAATATTAGATTTGATTGATGACTTGAATGCTTTTGTTGCTATGTCGTCAAGTTGCATTGTTGGTTTTGGGATTTAGTGTTAGTCCTAAATTATAAGTCTTCCAGAAGAACTTAGAGGATAAGGGTTGTTGAATCTTTATGCCATCCAGTTGTTTTCCCTTGGGTAGTGCATGGCGTCTTTTCAGTTTTACCCGGTTTTCATGAACGGGGATGTTTGCACCTCTTTGGTTTAGGAGCGGATTATGGGATCCGTGTCTCCTTGTATGGAGTGACCTTGTTATGTGGTTTCATCTTGTTGCCTCCTGTGAAAGGAGTGGACTATGTGTTGTTGCCTCCAAGATGTTTGGAGTGAGATCTTTTGTACCTCCTGTGAAAGGAGTGGACTATGTGTTTGTTGCCTCCAAGATGTTGGAGTGAGTTTCTATTATTTGTATCCTCCTTGTGTTGGAGTGGATTATGATGCCTAGTTGGTATGCACTTGTGGTTCCCTTGGTGGATTGTTTGGATGTGTGTTGTCGAATAGAAGAGTGGCTTCTGTTAGGCGCCAGAGCCCAAAGAGGTAAACTGGATAACCTTCAGGAGTGATTTAATCAAGTGATAATTAAAATAATGTACTTAGAAGATTAGGACTAACTTCACATTAATCAAGATAATTTAATCCTCACTCATAGACACAAGGGCTTGTTTAGACTTGGGATGAGTGAGAAGGCCTGGAATGGCAAGATCAACTATCTAGTTCTTGCGAGAGGTAGTTGATTCCGCATGAGTGAGTATGAGTGCCGGGATTCGGTTGAGGCCACCAGGATTACTTGTGCCGGAGCCTATGAAGAATGCCCAGAGGAGATCTCATGACAAACCTTGCGATGACACTCTATCTATGACAACTGTTGTTAATTGTTTTATGTGTATGGTTATTTGAACATACTTGATCTACTTTATGTCTGGAAGCAATGTGACCTATGTCAGTGATGTTGGAGTTGTACTTGTATTGTACTTGATGTGTACATGTATGGTATTTGATTTGTACTTGTATTGTACTAGATTTGTACGTGCATTGTATTTGATTCGTACTTGTATGGTGAATGAGTTGTATTTGATTCGTGCTTGTATAGTGAATGAGTTGTACTTGTTAATTCATTTGGTGGGTTATAACAGTATGAGTCAGTATGAGTCTGCCTTTGGTTAGTGGTTGTAGATCTTAGTCCATGTTACTTTGTTACTATCTCCTAGCATGGGGGGTGGGCCTTCGGGTACCACATTGGTTGGGTGGAACATGCACCAAAACCGTTGGGTCCCCATCGATCTTCAGTACTTGGTGGCGAGACATCCAGATGGACAGCTCGCGGTTCTTGTTGTATTATCTTGCATTGTAATATTTTAATTTGTATAAGTTATTTTATCCCTCTTATGATTATGAGGTGGAATTTTGTAATTGTAACCTTGAGTACTATTGCCTCATTTTGGGAATGAGTGATGTAACTATTGGTTTAAGATAATGTTTATGAGATTGTATCTCGGTTGATTATCTTATTATGTTATGTGATATTCTTATGATGTATGATGGTGATTTCATAAAGTTCATAAGGCTATGGTTATATGTAATATGTATGTGTGGGTTTAAGTAATCCTAACCTTGTAGCCTTAGAGGTTGTTGTTAACTAGTAAGTGAATGTGTATGTTAAATGCACTTTATAAAAAAAAAATTGGTTCGCTTATGATGTTAATTGCAACTTCCTTTAAGGTTACTTGGCTGGGAATTACATATGACCCTTGTTCTTGTTGCATCTTAAAATTTTGAGTGTAACTATCCTCAATTTCTCATCCAAGGTAAGTATTTCTTGATTTCAAAAAAAAAGTGGCCACTTAAGACCCCTTTTTGGCCCCCCATCTTTCTGCACTTACCCATATAGATCTTTAATAAGTTTGTAAAAAAATTGAGCATCTAATAGTATACAAATTGATCAAATGTGAATGCTCAATTTGACTATTATTTGTGGCTTAAGGAGATTAATGACTAGATTTCCTTGCTCCTATTTTGCTACTCTAGGTTTGAGGTGTGCAAATTCCTTAACAATTAATTTTAGCCCCTAGGAGATCATGAATTAATAGCTTAATTTGGCCAATTTGCACATTTTATTAGATCCTTCCCTATCACATCTATACCATTTAGTCATCTCCCAACATGCTTACCATTTATCTCTTCATTAGCAATCAACCCAAGTCCAAGTGCAATTGTCACCTATCCTATGCATGGTACAATATCATTTACCTATACAAGGGTTTTCCATCAACTATGATCTATATGATCGTGTGAGTGGAACACCCATATCATGTTGTTTCCTTATGATAATATCATGTGGTGGGCTCTTCTTGATATTTTATGTGGATTTGATTGTGTTTTATAACCCAGCATGTGTTGTTTCCTTTGGCATTGGTAAGTTTGTTTAATCAACATGGATTGTACCTTGATAATTATGTTGAATCAATGTGTTACACATGGTAGACCCATTTATTTATTGTTGGGGCCAAATTATCTTCTTTATGTAGTTATCATCATGATGCCATGTGGCATCTGATTAGTGGCATAGGAATTCTTTTGAGAGTGTGGTTTTATATTGTGTCAGATAGTTTCATAGTGCCATGTGAGATCAAATATGGTAATGAAAATTTTATTTTGGTGGAATGAGTGATATTTATTAGTCATAAGGCCTAATTGTGGGCTTGTTTATCTTTAAATGTGATGAGGATGCATTGCTTCATTTCTAAGGGTAGTAGCTAAGCCCACCCTAGTAGCTAATTCATTTGAGTGAGCATTTATTTTGAGTTCTATGAACTCACCACATGATATGGGATCGATCTACATATGTATGTTGTATATTCTTCATCGAACACTTGACCTTTATATTCATATGTGATGGTGTTGTAGTTTGTTTCATCTCTCTCATGTGCCACCATTTGTCTTAGAGACTTCTCATTCAATGAACCCTAATCATTTTCATGGATGATGGACTTTTCTTCTCATCCCTACAATAATTTTGGTGAGTGGTACATGGCCTCTTCCTACTAGTGTATTCACTTAATAAAATTTAGCCATTTCTTATTGTGCTTATGTAGGAATTATTATGTCTCCAATAAAAAAATGGCCTTCCCTTATGGCATTCATCTTACATGAAGTTCAAAATATTTATGCAATAGTCTAAACTAATATATTTTCAAATGCCTAAGGCCATTTCTAAAGTTTTTATCCTATGATAAAGGACAACATTTATGGTGATTTCACAAGTGGAGTTGCTAATACTAATAAAGACATGCCACTAAATGAAGGAATTTATCCATACCTATGTTGTACTTGTGGGTTATTGTCGATCCTTTTTTGTCACTTAGGACCTTTCCATAGTTTTCGATTTAGGTGTTACTTTATTCTATAGTGCAATGGTAACCAAGACTATTATATAGGAGCCTTTTAGGCTCAATGGAAATGTTGTGGTCTTGTTTGTTACATTTGAACATGATTTCATTAGAAGGTTGGTCATATTTCTATGTTTCAGATGTATACAAATTTTAGAAGCCATGTATATGATACAAGTGGTTATACTTATTTGGATTTTATAATTTTGAATTTAATTTATATATTCTATATTATCTATTCTCTTGATTTTGGTTTTAGAAAATTGTTTTTGTTTTTGTTTTGGTTTTGGTTTTGGTTTTATGTTTTCAATTTGATAAATTTTTAGTTTTATGTTCTTATATGAATTTGGAGACCAATTTATTTTACAAAATTTATTAAACCTTAAAATATGAATATTTAAAAATTATCATATATATTAAACCCTAAACATGTAAGCATGAAAATATAAACTATCATTAAAACCTAAAATCAAAGTATTTTAAAAAACTAAACTATAAAACTTTGTTTTTTTCATTAAAAAAATATAAAATACAAAAAATGGAAAAAAACCTAACTTGGAGGGGCTAGTGGTCAGATGTGAGCACTACATGTCAGGATCCCATTTTCTTTCTCAATAATTGTTGGCAGAAAATGACCTCACAGTCATTTTCTAAAAAGAAATACTTTTTTGAAACGAGATCTCATTTAGTTGAAAATGAGATCCCATTTTGTACTAAACGAGATCTTGTTTCGTAGTCCTTGGCTCACGATCCCACCACGAAATAATTTCTCATTTTATTTTTTGGCTCAAGGTCCTAAAAAGAAATGGGATCATGTTTTGCTAAGCCTAATTAGGCATTTTTGCCCAGGTCTGAAGCTTCCATGCTAAGTGAACCCAACTTTGTGCATTTATTCTAGTAGCCTCCCCATTATATGATGATGATTTCTTTGAATGTTGCTCAAATTCTCTATTTGAAGACTTGATGTAGAACATGTACCAAAAAGGTGATGTAAAAAAATTCTAGATGCTCTCAATGAAGCGTCATTGAATCTTGATGCAAGAAGTGATGTTATAGTAAAAAGAATCTTTGGATGCTTTCTATGAAGCATCTTTGAAACTCATGTAGCAGATGGTGGATGATTTGATCATATTTTCAATCATTCTCACATTCTTTGAGTGTCAAACTTAGAATCACAGAAGAAATGTAAAAGAAATATAAAATGCTCAAGGCACAATGGTAATGGAAACCCTAGTTGATTATTTTGATCCCCTATGAATTGAAATTTTATATGTTATAATTCATATAACAATTTCAATGTAATGAATAATGACACTTTACAATTGAGTGTGATATTATTTCCAATGAAATGGGCAAGTCATATTTACTTTCACAAAAGTATTACTCATTGTGAGTAGCTAATCAAAAGATATAATAATCATATGTGTCTAATTGTGTACTTAGAAACTTTAAGTTTTCATGTTAAAAGAGGAGACAAAATATGTTTTAAACAACACATTTTTCACATCGTCTTGACATTAGATTTTTTGGATAAAAAAGAGCTTTCTGACTTTTCACAATTGATTTTTTTATTTACAATTTGAAAGCTATAGTAAAAAAAAAATGACCCCCTCTCCCCCCTTTTACAAGATTTAAATGTGGCCTAATGGTTAACTCATTGTTAAATTTAAATGTTATCAATGTAGAAAATAAATTAGCAATTGCATCTTGGTGTGCAATGGATACGTCGTAGATTTTTTGTTAGTTTAGAATTTGTATGGATAAAGCTTAGTATTTGACATTAAGTATAGTAGAATGTAATTGTGAAATGCTTTGAACTAAGAAAAAAGAATTTGAAATAAATGTTTTTTTTGTGTAGGAAGATGAAATAAAAATGCTTATTAATGATGGTATATATATAATATTTGAATTTGAATAATATTGAGTATAAATTCAAAACATTAAATTAATTGTTTACATGTTTATAATATAATTTATAAACTATGAATATTAGTGGAAATTTAGAAAAAATATTTAATTCTTTACTTTTAAAATAAAATAAAAATGCAATGATTATTTTTTATTTAAGCTAACTTCAATGTATTTAAATATGTTTTTCTAAAATATAATAGATTTTTTATTTGTAAAATATAATAACTTTTTTTTTTAATTTTGTTTTTGATCTTTATAATATGAATGTGAAGCATATTTTCTAGTGGAAATGTAGAAAGAATATATGATTCTTTATTTTATTTCTTTCTTTCTTTGATTATTTTATATTAGGTTCATGGAAGGGTTAGATCTTTTTCAATAGAATCATGTTACCACATTCTCAACCGTCATGCCTTTATAATATGATTTATACACTTTGAATATTAGTGAAAAATTAGAAGCAATAGTTAATTATTTGCTTTCTTTCTTTGTATAAAGTGCAATGATTAATTAGATAAAATAAATTCAATGTAATAAAAAAAAAATTAAAATATAATTATTATTATTTTAATTTGTAAAATATAATAATTATAGTTTGTTGTTTTTTGTTTTTGACCTTTATAATATGAATTCAAAATGTATTTTCTAATGAAAATGTAATATCTATGTTTGCTTTCTTTCTTTGTATAAAATATTATTTTTATTTATTTTATATTAGATTAATGGATGGCCTCGGCCAATAATGTTTATAATTGCATACAATTAAACACTTATCATAAGAGAGGAATAAGGTTGATAACGACACACGAACACAATGAGGAAGGAGACTTTACGAAGTGTTAACAAATTAATTTACTGCTCTCCTTGCCTATCGGATATGGTTGATTTAGCCTAAGAATTTTGATCTAGCTAAATGACTGACTTGTAGGTTTGATACAAAGTTCTCAAACAAAAAAATTAATATCATTGACTACATAGACTTTTAGTTTCACATATTTATATAATATGATTTTTTTCAAAAAAAAATCTCCCTTTTAATTATAACATATTTAAAATAAAATAGAAGTCTTCTTTTTGAAAGCCTTTTTAAAAAATACTTACATTAAGAAATTTTAAATTAAAGAATATATATAATTTTTACATAATTTATAATACAAATATTTATATTTTTTTATTAGATTTGTCTAAGTATTATTTTATTTAAGTATTATTTTTTAAAGTCAATTCTTTAATTTATTGTAAATAAATTAGAGTATTTTTGCTAAAATTTGTGAGAAATTTTTTGAATCAAAGTTTTGCATCACACTTCTCTATTCTTTATCAAGATGAGATATTTTTTCAATTTTATTTGAGTGGTTCATAACATTGATTAAAATATTCTCACACATTTTTTATTGAAGATATTATGCCACAAATTTTATTGAAAATATTTGACTTATGTTGATTTAAAAATTCTCATTGACCTAGCCCCTAGTTTGCTTGGATCAAATGGGCCATATTGATAATTTGGAGGCACTAGATTTTTTTCCTACATAGAATGGACAATAAATGCTTCATTCCAAAACACTTGTGAAAGCCAAGTAGTCATGGTAACATAGCACTAGAAAAAGTTGTAGTTACTATTTACATAAGTGAAACTACTATCTACATAAGTGAATATAGGTTATCTTATAAGTTTCATTTTTATTAAGTTTGAATATTTTGTTGGTCCCCATGAGATTTGCATGATCTACAACTTGTGTCAATTATTCTAGTTACTTGTGGGTTTTGTTAAGATAGATGGAGCTTCCATAATTCCTACAATCACAAGGGCTTACACTTGATAGAGTACCAATAAACACTAATCACTAAAGTTGGATCTTCACTATAATCTTGTGGGTTTGAGACTTAAAAGAAACGTATACATCTCCCCAATATTTTTAGCTTCCAACGATATGCAAAAATGCAAGACAATGCATATGTATCTCTAAAGAGAAGGGAAAAGACTCACTTAAGAGATTTTCCATATTCTTATGGATGGAAATTTTAACTACTTGTATACCTCGTTTCCTCACTCTTTATGTTTCATTAAAAAATAAAATAATATTTATTTTGTGCTCCATCTATACTTCGGAGCCGGCTAACTCTTAGACAAAAGTGACCTATGTGCATACAATAATGCATGAAAACATACATAACGACATACATAACATGGAGAGACAACACAGTGCGAGGCTTGCCAGACGGATGATAGAAGTGATGGAATCGACAATGGAAGGAAACAAGGAGGCATGGGAAGCGAGGAGGTGTCATGTCATCGAATTATGAGGCCGTCATTTTTTTTGCCTTGTGGGAGAAGCTAGTTGAGCATAGGAAGATGTGATTAAGACACGCAATTTAGATTGTAACGGGTACTGCTCTTGGAAGACAGTTGGGAAACACGCCGTGTTTTGGGTTTTCTCATTTTGCAGGTTGAAATTGAAATGTTGGAGAGCAAGGATGCACTGCAAGTAGGGGAGATGACTAATCGACTTGAGGTGAGGTGTTTCTAACTAACTGTATTGAATGTTGAAAGTTTTTATGTATCGTTTCATGTGTTGTTGTTAAAACCATATGAATGTAATCAAATGCGGATTTCTATTGTGTTCTTGTCAAAATCGTAGGAATCTTAGAAAGCTTATGAATGTCTTCAAAAGATCTTGTTATTAAAACCGTAGGAATGTAATGAAACGCGGATTTAGAAACACCTATTTTTTCCAAAAACCTTTCACATTGTGTATTCTACTCTTTCATTTTGCAGGTTGAAAGTGAAAGGTTGGAGAGTGGAGTTGGAAGTGAAAGGTTGTAGAGCAAGGGGAGACTGCAAAAAGTGAGTTGAGAGGTTCTAATCATTTGGGTTGTTATTTGTAAAAGGTTTTAAAATGTTGTGAGGGATTTTAATTGTAAATTGTTTTAAAACTTTAAGCGGGTTTAGGGTTTTGTAAAACCTAGTGGTTTGCATCTTAGAATTTTAGAAAAGAAAAGTAATGTCTTTACAAGATTTTGTTATTTAGACCCTAGAAATGTAATGAAAGGCATTGTTTTATAAACACCCATTGTTTCCCAAGAAGAATTAACACAGTGTTTCACCACTTTGAACAAGTTTACTCATTATTGGTGATAATGTCAAGAAATTGGTGTTCTTGCTATTTGTAATGCATATGTACATATAGAGGCTTGAAAACTACAATGGTTTGGGTATGTTGTGATGTGGCTTGTGGTTTTATAAACACCTTGTGTTTTCCATTTCATTCCATTTCACATATTTCAAACCAAAAGCATTACTTCACATTACATAACTAATAAGTAGATGCTCATAGATAGATGACAAAATTTAAAATACAATATAGGTTTTTTACATAGTCAACCTAAAAGCAGTTATGCATTTAGTTGACCTTGCATAGGTAAAAGCTATATCCACAACTATAGGGAAATCCATTTGCACAACCAAGTACTATTATGAAATATATTAAATTCTTCATTCTAGAATGATAATTGCAGTTGCAAATTGTATTTTTTTGTTATGGCATTCCATGAGAGCACATTTGTTTGAGGTATTTTTTGAAACAGTTCACTACCTTGTGTATGAAAGCATAATAGTAAGCAACGACAGAGACAAGGTAGTGAACTGTTTGGAAAAATGGTTGAAAGAAATGTGATCTGATGGTCAATGGAATGCCATGCCAAGCCATATACAAGGAAATAAATTGTTTCTATGTGGGATTGGTTATCTATGGGTTGCCACTATTTTTTGGTAGAAATTATCATCCCGTACTATTTTTACAAAATAATTGCAAATATTTTTTTTGTATTAAGTATAGATAGATCAGTATGTAGTGCATCTAAGTAATTGCATCAATATCAAGCCTCTAGGAAGCCCTACATATGCTATAACATCCTATTGCCTCAGTTACAAAATATACATATCCCCACACTACCCCTGATACAAAAAAATTATCATCTCATATTAACATTGTTCCAAGTACCATCTACAAAAGATTTACATATATACTTGTAGCATGTAGCTACATATGTACAATTGTATAAGGTTGTACATCTGTGTAACATATGTACCAGACCTTTTACCATTTATAACCAAAAAGAGATGAAAAAATGTTCCAAGGTTGATTCCTAGATGGACTATATTGTGTCTAAGTCCCCAACTATCACCAGTGTCTTTGTTGCAGCCATCTCATCCACTGAAATCCCAGGATCCATGATACTCTTCCCTTCCATCAATACAATTACAATCTCTTTGCTTTTTCCCTTGTTAGGATTGTTCTTTTTCTCTCCTTTTAGTTCCTCCCTAAAGGCTTGCATATAGTTAGAGTGATATTTGCAGCTGGAGATACCTTAGCCAAATTTTGTTAGAAAGTGGGAAACACCTTAGTTAACGAGAAATGCAATTTTTCTTGCAGATATATATTTTCATCTTCAGTAGAGGTATCAGCAATATATTGTGAAACTATACCCACAACTATAGGGAACTCCACCTATGCAACCAAATACTATTTTCAAAGATATTAATTAATTCACACTAGAGTGATAATTACAATTGCAAATTGCATTTGTTTATCGTGGCATTCCAAGAGACCACATTTGTTTAAGGAATTTTTTCAAACAGTTCATTATCTTGTCTATGAAAGCATATTAGTAAGCAACAACAAAGAAAAGGTAGTGAACAGTTTAAAAATTGCCTCAAAGAAATGTGGTTTCATGGTGATTGGAATGTTGTGACAAGCCATATACAAAGCAATTCATTTTTTGTAAGTATGATTTCCTATCTATGGCTTGCCATTTTTTTTTGGAAAACATATACTCACCTCACACTATGTTTTCCATCTTGCAATTATAGAATTCATGTAAATGGTTTTTGGAAAACATTGTGTGTTTATAGTTATCAAAGGATAATAGTAGATCTGGATTGTCATGGCATTCCAACACCATAGTGATTGGAATGACATGACAAGACATAGACAAGTCAATGAACTATTTCTATGTATGATTGCTTATCTATGGCATGCCATTGTGTTTTGGCAGACATGTACTCACCGTACACTATGTTTTCCAACTTGCAATCACATTATGCATGCATATGGTTGTCTGAAAACATCGTATGTTTCCTATGAAAGCATAATAGTATATTTGGATTGTCATGGCATTCCAACACCATGGTGATTGGGATGACATGACAAGCCATAGAAAAGGCAATGAACTATTTCTATACATGATTGCTTATATATGGCATGTCATTGTGTTTTGGGATACATATAGTCACCTCACACTATTTTTTCCAACATCCAATCAATCTGCATGTATATGGTTGTTGGAAAACATTGTGGGTTCACTATCAAAGCATAATAGTAGATTTGGATTGTCATGGCATTCCAAGACCATGGTGATTGGAATGACATGACAAGCCATAGACAAGGAAATGAACTATCTCTATGTATGATTGCTTCTATATGCATGCCATTGTGTTTTGGGAGACATATAGTCACCTCACATTGTGTTTTCCAACATCCAATCAATCTGCATGTATATGGTTGTTGGAAAACATTGTGTGTTTACTATCAAAGCATAATAGTAGATCTAGATTGTCATGGCATTCCAAGACCATGGTGATTGGAATGACATGACAAGCCATATACAAGGAAATGAATTGTTTATATGTATGATTTATTATATATGGCATGCCATTGTGTTTTGGTAGACATATACTCACCTCACACTATGTTTTCCAACTTGCAATTACACTATCCATTATCTTATATGTATTTTACCATTTACTTTATAGTGTTGTAGATATTTATGGTCCATGGTTTCAATAAAGCTAACAACAAGAACCCATTGCATATTGTGTTGTGTAAGCTTCCATGCATCATACCATAATTATTGTTAGAAGTGTATTCTATGTTGTGCACTTCAATTTTTTTGTTCTATTGCATTTTTATTCTTATTGGGGGCTATGAGAAAACAATAGCCATAACTAGTACAGCTACATAACAACCATCTAATTAAGATACATATTAGCCCTCCAAAGAAGGGAAAAATGAAAATAGAAATGATAATAAATCTGTCACATACCAAATGGGACTAAAGAAAGAGAAAACTATAACTGAAACAGTCCTGATTGAACAGTACCCAATCAAAGCGTTCAACTGTGTAGGTTTTGGTATCGTCTTTGATATCCAATTGATTAGCCACATGGTTGATAGTATGATGTATGTCCTTGAAGCATTGATAATTGGATTAGTTCAAACATCCTTGAATACAACAAAGAATTATCCAAGTAGATTCAATCTAAGGCAATTTGTAGTTCTGAACAAGAATCATGGAGGCTTAGTGTTTGAAATCTCCAACCTAAGGCATAGCACTGTAAAGTTAATGGGTTTTTTTGTGACTAGTATCATAAGGATATTATTTCAGGTCCTAGGAAGTCAAATTTGTTACTTTGTACACTATAACGTTTTGAACTTACGATGGATCTGCATTATTAGGACAATCATAGATGCCATGAATGGATCTTAGTCAACCTGATTGGCTGATTGCATATTGTTCAACATAAGCTGGACAATACTATATAAAGGTCAATTTATGTAGAGAAGGCAATGAACTATTTTTGTGTATGATTTATTATCTATGGGTTGCTAGTGTGTTTTGGCACACATATACACAGCTCAAACTACGTTTTCCAACTTGCAATCATATTGTGCATGTGTAGGCTTGTTGGAAAAAATCGAGTGTTTACTATCAAAGCATAATAGTAAATATGGATTGTCATGGAATTGTAACACCATGGTGATTGGAATGCCATGACAAGCCATAGACATGGAAATGAACTATTTCTATGTATGATTTCTTATCTATGGGTTTCCAGTGTTTTTTGGAAGACATATACTCAACTCACACTGTGTTTTCAAACTTCCAATTGTATTGTGCATGTATATGCTTGTTGGAAAACATCGGTTGTTTACTATCAAAGCATAATAGTAAATATGGATTCTCATGGCATTGCAACACCATGGTGATTGGAATGCCATGACAAGTCACAGTGTTGGCAACAAATTTTTTCTATTTTTTGTCTATGGCTTGTCATGGCATTGATAGACGATGGTGCTGGAATGCAATGATAATCCATATTTACAATTATGCTTTGATACATTTTTTCAATAATCCATATTTACTATTTATCCATGGTGTTCAAAGCAATGAGAATCCATATTGACAATTATGCTCTAATAGATTTTTTGGAAGCATGTGTAGCTTGTTCAAAAGAACCTGTTTTAGGATTTTAGCCATAGTAGCAAGGTAGTGAATAGTTTGATAGAATTATTTGGTAGACATGTATGAAAAATGTGGTAGCATAGTGAACTATTTCATATAATGCCTCAAAGAAATGTGGTCCCCTAGTGAAGGACTGCCATGACAATCCATCTTGCTATGCCAGTCCTTCACCAGGGGACCACATTTCTTTGAGGCATTATTTGAAACAGTTCACTATGCTACCACATTTTCATACATGTATACCAAAGCATTCTATCAAACTATTCACTGCCTTGCTGCTATGGCTAAAAGCCTAAAACAGGTTCTTTTGAACAAGCTACACATGCTTCTAAAAATTCTACCAAAGCATAATGGTAAGAAACAACATAGAGAAGGCAATGAAGTGTTTGATAAAATTCCTGAAAGAGATGTGGTCATGTGGCAATGGAATTCCATGACAATCTATATTGTTGCCTTGCTGCTATATGGAATTTCATGGCATTCCAACAACATGAGACCAGATTTCTTTGAGGCATTTTATGAAACAGTTCACTGCCTTTTCTAGGCTACCACATTTTTCATACATGTCTACCAAATAATTTAATCAAATAGTTAAGTGTATTGTTGCTATGGTTAAAATCCTATAACAGGTGTTTTTGAACAAGGTACGCATGCTTACAAAAAATCTATCAAAGCATAATAGTAAATCATTGAACATAGTAAACCTATCTATGACAACCCAAAAAATCCAATCACATGAACTCCATCGGGTACCCCTTAAAAGGAAGTTTAATTACACTCAATCATATTGAACATTTGTAGATGAGAGTAAACCTATTATAAACTTTTCATAATGAACCTCATATACGGTTTAAGAACAAACTTGCAAGCAATGAAAGAACACAAACTAACTTCAAACAAACTTAATGGGCTTCAAAACATGTAATTGATATGTAACCTATCATTGTGACCATATACCTTTGATGCATAATTTCTTTCAACATTGGTTTAGATCCTTGTAGAAGCATGAAGATCTCATCAACAAATACCAATCATGTATTTATGCCAAAAACCTATCCATTTAATACCTTAGATTCACATCATCAAAATGTATTAGCCATCAGGAATAAAATGTGAATGATGAATGTGCAATAAGTAGTTTCTCAATACCTCTGACTTTGTCATGAAACAACTCTGTCAAACTTTTGCAACAACTATCAATACCTTTTGCACCAACACCATGTGAACAAGAAGGACTTTGACAGGAATATCAACAACCACTTTGGCTGTAGATCACCAAATGAATGAATAATCTCTTTGAAACCAATACATGGGAACACAATGAAGCAACTCAGTCTGCATGTAGTTGGCATCGGACACCTTTTGACATCAATTACAAACAATATCAGCATAAACATGTCTAAAAAATGTTGAAGTATACATAAGGCATGTAGTATGTTTCAAGTATACAAGTAGAACACAACATTGTAAGCCATACGTTTTTCAGTCACAATAACTAAGAAAACTTTAGTAACACTTTTCAAGCAAGAAGATACATATTTCAGACTTCTATATGAACTTGTGAACACTTGAGATTTGTAAACACCAACTATAAACTTCAATTGTGTCTAAGAGATAGAAGATAATTCTTGCATGAGATGAAATAAACTCACATTCAACATGGACTCTTGATATGGTTGTTGACCTTAGTCTTTGATTGCATAACCTTGTTATTTCCTTCGTATTGTTCTTTGTATGGTATGGTGTGAATCTTGTTATGATAGATGAAGGTATGTTTGAGTTGTAGATAGATAATGATATGCGAGATTTAGAAATATGAATGACTTGGGTGGGTGCAACAAAGAAAGGATTGTGACACATTTATTAGATGCAGGCAAAGCATATAGATGGATTATGAAAAGTATTCAATATGGGATGAAAGGATATGAAAGACTGGATATGTAAATGAATGGAATGGAAATGCTATCAATTCATCATTTTTGAGTTGTAGATAGAAAATGGTATGCAAGATTTATAAATATGAATGACCTATGTGGATCCAAAGAAGAAAGGAATGCAACACATTGATTTGATGCAAGGAAAGCATATAAATGTCTTATGAAATGTATTTGATATGGAAAGGTTGGATATGGAAATTAATGGAATGGAAAGGGTAGGAAGTGAACATTTGTTTCATCATAGAGTGGAATGATTTCCCCTTTGTTATTAGTTATTCTTTTTGTAATCATCATAGGGCTGAATGACTTGATACACACACATAAGAAAGACTCATGCCCCTTTCCTCACTCTCCTTCATACACAACGAGGTGTAGGGATCCTCGATCTTCCTCAGAATGTGACAAGAAAATAAAAGATATAAAAAGATAATGATATTGATCGAGACAACGAACAAGAGTTAAGATAAAGCACAAGCTATCATGAATGCAATATGAAAATGATAAATATGCAAGATCATGATAATGAAAAAAGGGAAATGCTAATGCATATGATAAGGACTAGTACACTAAACAGTTCTAGGATGAAAAATACAATGGGTTGAGACTTACTAAAGCCCATTTTTTTAGTATGCTAAATATTTTATGGTTTCTTTAAATGTGTTACTCATAACAATTATAACACAATGATAAATTAGAATTTAAATGATAATGATAAACAAGATCTTATTCCTTAGTCAACCGGAAATCTAGAGGACATATGGATAGATAGGGATCAATGATATGGGTTAATGATAGGAAATGTAAGGATACATCCTATATGGAGGATCAAGATAGATGGATCAAGATATTGAATGCTATGGGTGGAGGGAACGCAAAATGTTTGCTCTTATACAAAGGAGAATTAGATGACCTATTGAGGACTCCAAAGATGGCATGTCAAAGTAATAACATGCCCCCATTGTAAGAGGTATGATAAGTTATAATGACATGACATGGATATGGAAGATAAATGGACATGAAAGGAAACATGAAATGGACGACAAGTGATATGGACAACGAAAGACACACATGGTATAAAGCATGCATTAGATTCAATTTCTTGCTATTTTACCCCAATAATTTATGCAAGATCAAAGGAAGGTGGATGGATGGATAAGGTGGATAGAATGGAATATAAATGAAGGAATATGATAGCTAAGTGGAAATAGGATAATCAATAATGTATCGTATGAATGGAAAAATCTTGCCCCCAAGTGTACAAGCAAGGGTACGTGTATGGATGTGAAAGCTAGTGGATATGAATGGATATGAATGGATATGAATGGCCATAGAAATGGAAGTTGATGAAGGTGTAGGGATATGAATGGAGGACTCGGTTGTCTCTTTGCAGATCATAGTACCCCACTGACTAAATGTTTCTTATAGACCATGGCTAAGATGTTGGTAGGAAAATTGGTAAAGATAATGGAATGGATAGGGGTAGGAAGAAGGGGGTTAAGGATTCATGCAAAGGATTGGGTTAAAGATATGGAATGGGGGATGAAGCTTGGATGGAAGTATGGAATGGAGTCGTTATGAGGGAATGTGGGCAAGAACAACATTGGCACACGCCTTGAAGGGTGGTAAAAGTTGAAGTATTGAGAGTGGGTTGGAATAATAAAGTTGGGCATATAAGGAAAAAAAATGGATTTGGAGGATGAATAATGGAGGAATGGATGATGGTGGAATAACAGAGTCTTTTGGATTAGCAAGTAGGGATACCAAATTTGATTTTTTTTATTTTGAATGCATTTTTTTTTTCTTGCTTTGGAACCCACATTGTTTCCACTTTTGATTTTTCTTTATAGCCCTTTCATTTTTTATTAATAGGCAGCTTCCATTTTTTGGAAGTGTTTTTCTTTTGATTTTGGAGCATATTTTTATTTTTTTGGGCATGTCTTTTTATTGAGACATGATGATATTTAGGTTAAATAGTGGATTCTTTGATTTATGCATTTCTTGTTTGGTATCCCAATTGCTTGGATAAACCATAGAGGGATTTTATGAAATGAGAAGATTTTGAAGTGGAAGGTGTTGGAATGAATTCAAGGGTATGTGCCTTTGTTGTTATTGAAAGGGCACCTACAAATATGCATTAGGAACATATGGGCCCATGATGGGTGGAAGGGTTCGTGGATACGGTCCAACAATAGATGGTGAATATGATGGAGGAGGTGGATGTATTGATGTAAAGGGAGGACTCTTGTGTTTGAAAGAGCTACCAACGTCTTAACAAGGAGGTATGCAGCCAAGGTCATAAGAAATTACATGTGTTTTAATATTAGGGTGTGCAAGTAAATGGAACTCATGAGGGCGTGTGGTATTGTATGGGAAAACCATATTTTATAAAGGTGGATGAACCAAGCTTATATGTTTGTGGTTCATGAATGAGATCTTGTGAAAGTTTAGGATTATCATGAGATGTGAGGGAAATTCATATACCTTGGGGGTATTGACTTATTGAATGGATGGAAAGATATTTTTAATGAATTTATACATGACGATTATGGTATGGAGTTGACATACTTCAATCATGAGATAGTATGGCATCGTGACATGGAATGGAATGATGAGATGAACTGGGATCATGAGAGGGAGCATTTTGATCTTCACGTAAAAGGGGAATCTATGATGCCATGCTTTAAATCAATGAGGTCAAGTGTGTGACATGGTTGACTTTCTATAGTTTTTCTGAAGGTGGAAAAACATGGAATGGATGAGCTAGATAAACATGGGATGGATGAGGTGAAAGTGGGTGGAACTAAAAGACTACGACTACCATTTTGTGAAATAGAATTTTGCATCGGGTATTGTATTCCTTACAGGTAGACTTTTGGTGTTCCTTTGGTGAAATAGGACGGATAGATGTTGGTTCAACATGGAAGACATTTTGGGTTCCCTTGTCAACAGACGAAAAGGATGACATGGACGGTGACATGAGTTGGGTATAATTTTGAATGGTAGGTTTATGTTTTTTCTCACTTGATTAAGATTTAGATCTTGAATACCCCATCCCACTACAAAATATCATACACAGGACCTCCAAGCATATATACATTTTGTATTACTATGATCTTCAAACGTATCATTCAATGTTTGATAAACGCGTGAACACAAATAATTCATATGATAGTAAAAGTGCTTGTTGCAATTATCACTTTCTATTTTGTGCACTATAACAATGTATTTAAGTCCACCTTCATATTGTAGGCTGGAAAACACAGTGGGTTATATTTTGTATTTCACACAGTGTTTTCCAACTTGCAATTATATGTAGACAAAATGGTTCTCATGAAACTCTTGTGTTTTTGAGACCTTAATAATTTCATGAAACTCACCTAAAATATTTACTACAACTCTTCGGTGGACTAAAATTTGGGTTTCAAAGTCATGATATGATGGTAAATCAAAATACACTAAATAATTGCAGGTTGGAAAACACAGTGGGGGATGTCGATAGATGCTTCTAAGAATCTCACATTGCCTTTTGATGGGTAGAAATTTGAATATCCCTTTAAAAAAAATCCAAGCCCATACAATTCACCTCCTCGCCATTCACTTCGGCCAATACGAAGACCACTTGGCTGAAAAGCGTCCCGTTTTGTAGCATCTGAATTGTTGCAAACTCATGCACTAGGAAATTTACAAATTGGATGACTAGTTCATATGCAACAAGAGATAGTGGCAGCCTTGCACTTCCATTACTAAAACAAAGAAATAGAGACATGATGCTCTAAGTGGAGTTATCAATTCCATGGAACAAATACAATTGCAAATTGATGATAAGGAAAAGGCAATACCAGATCTAAGTGCAAAAAAATAGAATCGGTTGGGTGGAGGCATGAAAGTCTTATTCGAAAAGGTAGAAAAGTTTTCTAACGAGCTTGTGAAAATAAACATTTGCATTCTCTAATCATGAACACACTGCAAAAACAATACTTGGAAATGCTCAAAGTGGAGCAGAACAACTG
This sequence comes from Sequoiadendron giganteum, assembly GCA_007115665.2. Taxonomy (NCBI): domain Eukaryota; kingdom Viridiplantae; phylum Streptophyta; class Pinopsida; order Cupressales; family Cupressaceae; genus Sequoiadendron; species Sequoiadendron giganteum. Next base: position 540,572,061 of record CM021101.1, read on the forward strand.
AACACTACAATTAACCAATTGGAAAAGGAATTAAAACACAAGAAGAAGTTATCTCAGTGAAAAGAAGAGGAGCTTAATGTTGTTCAGAGAGAGCTACAATCTAAAAGACATGAATTTGATAAAACAAATACAATAATGGAAGGTGTTGTTGCACAACTGATAGGTCAAAAGTGAAAGGTCTTGTTGCACAACTGATAAATGTCAAATGTCAAAGGTGTTGTTACACAATTCATAGGTCAAAATTCAAAGGTGTTGTTGCACAACTAATAAAAGTTTAAGATGCCACAACAATAGCTGCATTGGAGGTTGGTGGGGGAAGGAATTTGTGTAATTGGGTAGTGGATACGGAACAGACAAGAAATCTCCCACTTTGAATAGGACATCTACATATAAGAGTAACCATTATCCCTTTAAACAAAATCCAAGCCCATACCATTTCCTCCACAAATCAACAATCACCAGCCAAATTGTTGAGCAATGGAAACACAAGGTTGCCACTATCTCTTGTTGCATATGAACTAGCTATCCAATTTGTATTTCCTAGTGCATGAGTTTGTAGCAATTCATATGTTGCAAACGAGACGCTTTTTAGCCAAGTGGTCTTAGTATTGGACAAAGTGAATGGCAAGGAGATGAATTGTATGGGCTTGGATTTTGTTTAAATGGATAATGGTTACTCCTATATGTAGATGTCCTATTTGAAGTGGGAGCTTTCCTATCTGTTATGTATCCACTACTGCATTACACAAATTCCCCCCTCCACCAACCTCCAATGTAGCTATTTTCTGTATTTGCAGGACGATTAGAGCTAAGTTGAACTATTTTGAACTACTACACATGTTTTGTTATAGTGTGCATAACAGAAAGTGGTCATTGAAAAATAATTCAGATGTGAGTGGCTACCATTTGTGTTTTCCATCATGCAACTATTACATGCATCTTTTGTTGGAAATGTATGAGGAAATTGAAATGGAGTGTTCTGCTGAAAGTAAGGGTTGTCATAAACTAAGAAGGTGAAGTTGAAAACATTGTTTTGTTATAGTGTGCATAAAAGAAAGCGGTCATTGGACAAGAATTCAGAAGTGAGTCACAACCTAGTGTGTTTTCCATCTTGCAACTATTATGTGCATTTTTTGTTCGAAACATATGAACATATATTGAAATAGAATGTTTGCTAAAAGTAAGGGTTGTTATGAACTTCAATATATTGTTTAACAAGAATTGTAAAGTGAGTCACAACCTAGTGTGTTTTCCATCCTGACCCTAGATTATGTGCATTTTTTGTTTGAAATGTATGGACAGATATTGAAATAAAATGTTTGTTAAAAGAAAGGATTGTTATGAACTTCAATACATTGTTTAACAAGAATTGTAAAGTAAGTCACAACCCACTGTGTTTTCCATCATGACCCTATTATGTACATTTTATGTTCAAAACGTATGAATAGATATTGAAATGGAATGTTTGTTGAAAGTAAGGGTTGTTATGAACTTCAATACATTGTTTAACAAGAATTGTAAAGTGAGTCACAACCCATTGTGTTTTCCATCCTGCAACTATTATGTGAATTTTTTGTTTGAAACGTATGAAAAAATATTGAAATGGAATGTTTGTTGAAAGTAAGGGTTGTTATGAACTTCAAAACATTGTTTTCTTACACTATGCACAAAAGAAACCACTCATTGAATAAGAATTGAGAAGTGATTCACAACCTAGTGTGTTTTCCATCATACAATTGCTATGTGCATTTTGTGTTCGAAACATATAACACATTGAAATGGAGTGTTCTGCTAAAAGTAAGGGTTGTCATAAACTATGAAGGTGAAGTTCAAAACAATTTTTTGTTACAGTGTGCATAAAATAAAGCGATCATTGAACAAGAATTCAAAAGTGAGTCACAACCCAGTGTGTTTTCCATCTTGCAACTATTATGTGCATTTTTTATTCAAAATGTATGAACAGATATTGAAATGGAATGTTTGTTGAAACTAAGGGTTGTTATGAACTTCAATACATTGTTTAACAATAATTGTAAAGTGAGTCACAACCCAGTGTGTTTTCCATTTCCTCCAACTTTTTTCTGCATTTTCTATTCATAAAACGTACGACGATATTGAAATGGAATGTCCACTAAAAGTAAGGGTTATAAAATATGAAGTTGAACTTCAAAAAATTGAATTCTTACACTGTGCATAAAAGAAACCGCTCAATGAACAAGAATTGGGAAGTGATTCGGGTTGATGCGAGAAGTTGTGTCCACAAAAAGTTCAAAAAATGGAAGTGTTTTTGTTGTTTTTCAAAATTTGTCACACTTGGACTGAAAATTTGAGGCACTTACACAATGAATTTTAAAAAAAGTCAATAATATGAAAATTTGAATTTGGAATCTAGTTTCTAAATATGTAAATTATTCAAATACCGAGATTGTAGAAATTAAATTTTGATAGGGATCTATAAAACCCACTTTTTAAAAGTCCCTATTTTTTTACCATACCATGCACGTGTACGAACACCACTTTTTGACTCAAATAAAATTATTTTGCTAATTACTTTTGGGAAAAGAGAGCTAACAACATGAATATTGATGAGGAATTTTTTTTGTAATTTTTTGTTGAATATTTGTTTTTATTGAATTTTTATTGGCCTTAATTGTTGTTTTTAAAAATCATGTACGAACAACATAATTTGACCTAAACTTTAAAAAATTAAAAATTAAAAATTTCATTGTGTAGAGAATTGTCTAAATATTGATTCCATATAAAAACAATTACGAGAAACTTAACCCAAAAAAAGTTATTAAAAAACAAAAAAAACTTGATATTTCAAGTTTAAGAACTAGTTTGCTTTGAAATTACTTAGAAAATAGCAAGAATAATCCAATCTTAATAAAAATTATATATTTGGAAACTAGACATCGTGTTTTGTAATGGGTTTTAATTTTATAGACTGATTCAGAAAAAAAAGTCCATCAGGCATATTGGCAAAGTTGGACATTCTTTTTCAATCTACCTTAATTTTTCAGTTGCAGGTCAAAGGCTAAGGCTCAGATTGCCAAGCCTTTCCCGAGCCTAAAACCAAGGTTGCATGTGGGTTGGGAATCCAATTTTTAAATAACGTGTATGTGTTATGTTAACACATACGTGTTATTTAAATGAAACGTGTACGCGTTATGTTTTTACCCATTGGGTAAAGGTAACGCATACGCGTTATGAAACTCATACATGTTCTATTTTTAGAACGTGTATGTGTTTCATAACATGTACGTGTTTCTAATATGACCGTTTTTCCCTAATTTGAAAAATTCTGATACAACACGTTTTTCCTGCAACAATATTTTTATGTAGTACAGTCTAAAAGCGCCATTTTTTGCATTTTTTATTGCAAATTTTTCTTGTGCATGGCATATTCTATTGCAAATTGTTGGAAGAGACAAGTTCAAGTTGAATATTTTGAAGTGGAATAAAGTACAAGAAGATTTTAAAAAAGAGAGCTCTTGGATGTATTCATGATGTTTTTGTACTTCAAAGTTTATAGAAGAAATGATCTTCACAGTACATAGTTTTATTTGAATATTTGAAGGAGATGAAAATTTGAAAATTGGTTACAAGTAAATTGAAAAAAAAAATTCATCAAAGAGATTTTGGTAACCATGGTCCGATCAAAGCAAATACAAATAAAAAAGTGTATAAATTCAATGACAACCGAAGAAATTCAAGAAAATAAAGATATGGAGGCAAAAAGACAAAGGGATAAAAGACAAAGGATTCGTCAAATGAAAAAATTGGAAGTATCTAGTTCCATGAAATTTTGAAGAGGAAGCCATGAATGATGAAATGAATGTAGATTATGCAAATGTGGAGATGGTGAATATGGAAGAAAATTCAATTATGGAGACAAACTCAACTATGCCTTCAACTTCAACTTTGAATGATATGGAAATAGTACCTATGCAAACAACTTCGAGTATGTTTCAAATCCACCTCCCAATAATATGGAAAATGCACCTATTCAAACAATCTCTCCAAGTATTTTTTCAAACTCAAGTATTGATAATATTTATTTTTCTTGTTTAGATGAAGTTGGATACACCATTGATGATATCAATAATTCTAGGGTTGAAAGAATGCAAACACAAAAAAATGATGAAAATATGTCTTATGAGAATGCAAATGATAATCAAATCCCTCATATTGATGAAAATGAGAATGAAATCCCTTTTACATTTGAAAATGAAAATGGAACCCCTTGTGTGAATGAAAATGAAACCCCTTCTGTGAATTAAAATGAAACCCCTTGTATGGATGAAGGTGAAAATGATTATTTTACAATTGAAAAAGATGTGCTAGATAACCTTTGTGGTAAAGTTTCTTGGAGACAAATTAGAAATTATGGAAATAAAATATATAAAATGTTTTTTTATAGAAATAAATTAGGATTCCAATGTCAACTCATGGTACAATTGATGAGAATGTGGAAAATGAGAAAAGTGATGAAGAAATTAGGTATTTTTGTAAAACCAAAAAAGAAAAATGATTCAGTAGAACAAGTCATATCTAGTGTTGCTAATGCTATTGATTTTATAGGTAAGAAAAGTCAATCTAAAGATAAAAATGTGTCTCGTTGTGCAATAAAAAATGCTTTAGTTGATAAAGCAACTTCAAATAAAAGAATGTTAAGTAAGATTAGTAAATGTATAAAATTAAATCCTAAAACTTTGATAAGAGCTTCTAAAAGAAGAGAAAGTATTGAAAAGGATCAAATTAATCAATGTTGGAGTTTTAGTGGTAGACTCCCAAGATCAGACATGAAATTAACTAATGAAATTAAATATTTAATCAATAAATTTTGGCATGATAATACAAGAGTATCACCTAACATTAGAGATGTCTTAAAATTAAGGGTGGGTTCCAAAATTTGTGTACCTCATCCAAAGAATCTCTTAGATATGACTCAAACAGAACTATATAAAAAAAATTAGATGCTTCAATCTTACCATTGAATATTAACATAAGTCAAAGATCATTCGAAAAGTGTAAACCTTGGAATGTTAGAATTAATAAGCAATGAATCTCATCTTGTTGTAAGACTCGTGTACAATTTTTTTATTATTATGATAGTTTTTGATATATACAATGCACTTTGAATGTTAACCAAATTATGTAGGATATTTGTGGTATTGATATGCCACCTGAAAGAATCAAAGATTTTATAGCAGGTTTGTTTTGTGAACCCTCTAATGGAAACTTGTTTTATTTAAAATCATGTATTTTTGGAGAATGCGATAGATGTGCTAAATTTTCATTATTAGGAGAATGTATGCATGAAATTAGTTTAGATGAATTTGGACAACAATTAGTGGATGTAAAAAAAATTTAAAATGTTGAGTATTCTTTAAAAGATGGAAAAACTAGAAAATGTTATGAGCTAATTATGGAAAAATTTAGTGTGCATGCATTCATTAAAGAATTTAAAGATAAGATTGTACCTAAATATATTCAACACTCTCAGTATGCTCATTGACTTCATAATAAATTTTTTTTATGTAAAAATACATTCCCAATTGGAACTATATTGTTAGTTCTTGATTTTTCTGAAAATTATACTCTTGCTCCACAAGAAGAAATTAAATCGCAGTATTATAATTTAGTGCAAGTAGCTATTTTTGTTCATATTGTTTATAGACATGCAAATGATAATAGAGAAGATAATATTTTTTTAGAGAGAGTATACCATTTTTATGTAAGTGATAATCGATTACATTCATTTGAGTTTGTTCAATATTATTTTGATATATTTTACAAAAAATTAAAAGAAAGAGGAATTCAAATGCTAGAACATCTCATATGGTCAGATAATTGCATGGGTCAATTCAAAAATGCTAGGATTTTTTATTGGTTATGTAGATTTCATAAGGAAAATAATATCCAACACATATGGAGTTTTTTTGAAGCCGGTCATGGTAAGGGAGAACACGATGGAGCAGTTGCATGTGTGAAAAGAGCTCTTGCTAGAGAGCAACTAAAATTTGAGGATGTTGTGAAATTTAGAGATGTACGTGAAATTGTAGATTGATGCAATACCAAATTATCTACAAGAACAAGTGAGATCTCAATAATTCGCCACTTCTTTTGGTTAGTTCAAGAAAATGATATATTTTCTCAAAAATATTGTGAAACAATTAATGGATCTACAAAATGGCATTTCTTTAAGAGTTCGAATGCAAACACATGGACAATATGGACAAGGGAGTTGGTATGCTTTTGTAATTTTGTATTACAAGTGATTGGGAGGCTTGTGAAAATACGAAATGGGTCGAACAATGGCAACAAAGAGCCTTAACACCTCCATCATCACATGCTCAACATGGAACAACAATTGAAGATAATCAAGTGTTCGCATTAGATGATTATGATCATGTTTCTGATCTTGTACAAGAAGGTACATTATTTATTGAGTTGAATTTTATATGTATGTATGTTTATATGTGAATTAAATATAAGTCACTCTTTATTAAATTTTTTATCTATTTTTGTAGGAAATGTGTATGCTATTGTTGCACCTGAGGGGAATGAAGAGGAGATGGAGTACTGGTTGGCTAGATGTGCTAAGATAAAACATAAGTTGGTACATCCTAGAGTGGATGATGATAACTTTGAGTATCGAAATGGTTCAGTGGCTATTTTTTGGCACCTGGCTTCGAAAATATTTGATAAGAAAGAACGGCTTGCCTGCATTTGAAGATTATGAAAGACACAAGAAGATTATACATTATTCACATTTGATTTTGGCAACCAATATAAAATTAGTTAGATATCAAGGGAGGCATGCTAATAAAGTTTTATGGACACTTTCAATGGATGATCATGAGACAATCATAGATGCATTACAAAAAAGAGAGGATGTGGATGGTACAATGAAGTAAATAAATATTGGTAAGTATGTCTAGTTGTAAATATATATTTAATTGATATATATTTGTCTTTAAAGTCATTTCCTAATTAAAGTTTTATATCATTTTTTTTCAGGTCTCCCTTGAAACTAGATGCTTTACAAAAAAGAGAGGAGATGCACTCTTATTACAATGGAATTTGAATCTAGAGGCAGGTAACTATATATAGTTGCAGATACATTTAGTTGAGAGTATAAATATAAAAATAAATTTAATTCATTGTCATTTTATAAAAAATTTATAATTGATTTCATATCCCCTCAAGCCATTCTCTTAAAACCCCTTAAGCCATCCTCTTATGTACCATTAATCCATCCTCTTGCATCCCCTTTAATTCTCTCTATTAATTCCCCTTAATTCATTCTATTAGGACCCCTTAATCCATATCCTTGTATATCTACCCTTAATCCATCCTCTTGCATCCCCTTAAGTCACTCTCTCAACACCCCTTAAGCCATCCCCTTGTGTACCAATAATCCATCCTCTTACATCCCCTTAAGTCACTCTCTCAACACCCCTTAAGTCATCCCTTTATGTACCATTAATCCATCCTCTTGTATACCTTTAAGTCTCTTTATTAATCCCCTTAAGACATTCTATTAGGGCCCCTTAATCCATATCCTTGTATATCTACCCTTAATCCATCCTCTTGCATCCCCTATGGTTTAGGGTTTAGGGTTTTTAGGGTTCATGGGATGCTTATAATAAATAATATATATGGATTAATGGTTTAGGATTGATCTCCTAGTCTTTAGGTCACATGGTTTAGGGTTTATGGTTTCTAGGGTTCATGAGATGCTTAGAATAACTAATCTATATGGGTTTAAATGGTTTAGGGTTCATCTCCTAGTCTTTAGGTCATATGGTTTAAGGTTTCAGATTCTAGGTTTGTAGGGTTTGTAGGGTTCATTCTATCAACTCCCCTTAAGTCAAACCATTCTATGACCCTTAAGGTTCTAGGGTTTCTAGGGTTTCTAGGGTTCTAAGGTTTCTAGAGTTACTAGGGTTCCACTCTCTTACATCCTTCAAGTCATTTTATCAAATCCCCTTAATCCACCTCTTTCATCCCTTGAATTCATTCTATCAACTCCCCTTAATGCATCATCGTGAATCCCCTTAAGTCATCCTCTTATGATCACACACCTAAGATTTAGGTTCATCTCTTGAATCCCCTTAATCTATACGGGTTTTAAGGGTTTAGGGTTCATCTCCTAGGATTTAGGTCTTATGGTTTAGGATTTAGGGTTTCTAGGGTTCATGAGATGCTTAGAATAACAAATCTATATGGGTTTTAAGGGTTTATGGTTCATCTCCTAGGATTTAGGTCACATGGTTTAGGGTTTAGGGTTTCTAGGGTTCATGAGATGCTTAGAATAACAAATCTATATGGGTTTTAATGGTTTAGGGTTCATCTCCTATGATTTAGGTCACATGGTTTAGGGTTTAGGGTTTCTAGGGTTCATGGGATGCTTAAAATAACAAATTTGTATGGGTTTTAAGGGTTTAGGGTTAATCTCCTAGGATTGAGGTCACATGGTTTAGGGTTTAGGGTTGAGGGTTTCTAAGGTTCATGACATTCTTAGAATAACAAATATATATGGGTTTTAAGGGTTTAGGGTTCATCTCCTAGGATTTAGGTCACATGGTTTAGGTTTTAGGGTTTAGGGTTTAGGGTTTCTAGGGTTCATGAGATGCTTAGAATAACAAATCTATATGGGTTTTAATAGTTTATGGTTCATCTCCTAGGATTTAGGTCACATGGTTTAGGGTTTAGGGTTTCTAGGGTTCATGAGATGCTTAGAATAACAAATCTATATGGGTTTTAAGGGTGTAGGGTTCATCTCCTATGTTTAGGTCACATGGTTTAGGGTTTAGGGTTTCTAGGGTTCATGAGATTCTTAGAATAACAAATCTATATGGGTTTTAAGGGTTTAGGGTTCATCTCCTGGGATTTAGGTCACATGGTTTAGGGTTTAGGGTTTCTAGGGTTCATGAGATGCTTAGAATAACAAATCTATATGGGTTTTAACAGTTTATGGTTCATCTCCTAGTCTTTAGTTATATGGTTTAAGGTTTAGGGTTCTAGGGTTTGTAGGGTCCATTTTATCAACTCCCCTTAAGTCAAATCATTCTATGACCCTTAGGGTTCTATCCTTAGTCAAATAAAATCCTCTTACATACCCTTAATCAACAATCTTGCATCTCTTAAGTCACTCACATAATTCCCCTTAAGTCATCCTCTTAGGACCCATTAAGCCATATCATAGGGTTCATGACATGCATCCCATTAATCCACCCTCTTACACCCTTTAATTCATTCTATCAACTCACCTTAATCCACCCTCTTGCATCCCTTGAAGTCATTCTATCAACTCCCCTTAATCCACCCTCTTGCATCCCCTTAAGCCATCGTCTTAAAGGACCCTTAAGTCATATCCTCTTACATACCCTTAATCCACAATCTTGCATCCCTTAATTCACTCACATAATTCCCCTTAAGCCATCGTCTTAGGACCCATTTAGCCATATCTTAGGGTTCACGACATGCATCCCCTTAATCCACCCTCTTACACCCTTTAAACTTAATATATCAACTCCCCTTAATCCACCCTCTTGCATCCCTTGAATTCATTCTATCAACTCCCCTTAATCCACCCTCGTGCATCCCTTGAAGTCATTCTATCAAATCCCCTTAATCCACCCTCTTGCATCCTCTTAATCCATCCTCTTAACTCCCCTTAAGGAATTCTCTTAGGACCCCCCTTAAGCTATATCCTCTTAGGTCCCCTTAATCCACCCTCTTACACCCTTTAAACTCATTCTATCAACTCCCCTTAATCCACCCTCTTGCATCCCTTGAATTCATTCTATCAACTCCCCTTAATCCACCCTCTTGCATCCCCTTAAGCCATCCTCTTAACTCCCCTTAAGGAATTCTCTTAGGACCCCCCTTAAGCTATATCCTCTTAGGTCCCCTTAATCCATCCTATGGCAAACATCATTTGAATTTGTATGGAATTTATAAGATCCAATTTTGTAACTTTTACTATATATTTACTTAAATGACTCAAATTTTTTTATAGAACTACTTACTTACATTAATTATTTTTTCAGGTTCTCATCAAGTCGGTCTACCATGCGATTGTCACTGAAAAATTATTTTATCAAGAGACTATGTAAATATCAATTTTTGGTCTTCACGTAAAAATTGATAAGCTAAATAATTGGATATACATGTGCACACATATATTTTTCATCATGTTGTAAAGTTGTATGATTTTCAATTAACTTATTAGTAGCATTTTAAAAATCTCATTCCAATTTTATAGATTATACATTTCATATAATTGTTCAAATATTTTCTAGAATTGGTAAATAGTTAAAATTACGCGAGCCCTTAATTTATTATGAATATAATCTAAACTATTTAAGGAATATTTAAATTTATCACCTTTAACCATGTGATAAATTATATATTTATGAAATTTGATTATAGAGATAAGAATTTATATCTAGTGCATGTATTACTTGAAAATTAGATAAAATATCTAGATCTACATATGTATGAGTGCATATAATCATCAAAATGAACATAACATGATCATAATTGACTGCATATATATAATCATCACATTAAAGTCATTTGATATAAATAAACAAAAATATGTATATGTCAAGTCCAACACATAAAAGTTTAAATAAAACTAGAGATGTCTGGTCTATTTAAAATTTAAAACCATTTAACTATCAGGCTGATTAGTCAAATCAAGTCTCCTTTTTGTTCTAGGTCGATTAGATGTACCTTCATCATGCTATAAAAGAGTACAAGAAACTTGAAATTAGATTTAAATTTATTTATAAATTTTGATATAATTAAACATATTTAAACTTGAAAATATAAACTTTTGGATAAAAAATAAAAATTTAATTAAATATCTAGTAAATACAATAAAAATGATTTTTAGTACATGCATAAATTACCATATGATCATGTGAATCTATTGGAACATTTTGTTCAACGAGTAGCATAATAGTCACTCGAGAAGATCCAAATGCCTGATCTACTATATCCTGCATATTCATATAAATCAATCAATATGTTAAAACCTCGAATATATATATATATATATATATATATATATATATATATGTATATATATATATATATATATTTAGAAGATCCGTAAAAATTGTTTAGGAGATTTAGTAAATTTTACAACCTTGAATGATATGACCTCATGATCATGCACTTGAGATTGTCCATGCATAAATTTTGGCGATGTTTCAGGTGCACCTACGATGGGTATCTCATAAAATCCCTGCATATAGATGTACAACCATTTTTATAGATCATTCATGCATATGTATGTAAATGCAAAAATTAAATTAGATCTATGATGTGTATTTAATTCAAACTTAATAAATTTTTGAAAGCACGCACCTGAGCTGATGATGGATCGAGAGCATTTACCACAACTTGTTGTTGGTTAGCACTAGGTATCGTATGACCTCCCTGCATCTAGATATAATATATCAATTCACACATCATGTGTACACATTCAAAATAAATTAGATATATCCACACAAACTAAATTTAATATATATATTGGTTTAAGTACCTGACCAAAAGGTGATCCCAGATCTACAACACTCGACATATAGACATGATCATTTTGAGTTTCAGGCATTGTTTGATCATGCGTCTACACCGAATACTTATTAAATTAATATTGTATTATATATATAACTTGATGTTATAATTTACATGAATTTTGCACATTTCAAAAATAAATTAAGTTCAAAAGATGAACATACTTGTGTAGGATGATGCTCAGAATATAGTAAATCCATATATGACTTTGTCTCAGACACATGTGGGTCACCTGAAGTGGATTCCTGAGTATTCCTATTGCCCGAGCCTCCATGCTCTCTATTGACCACTTCAGCCGCCGTGTGTGTAGTTTGATGAGTGAGATGTCCTGAAAGTGAACTCAATGCTCCTAATGTTGATAACATGGTCTGCTACTGAAATGTAGTGGGAACACTAGGAGAAGGAGGAGGAACAATAGGAGCAATCAAAGCATGTCATTGAGGATCAAAATGTGCTCCTAATCTATGTTGGGGCATGCCATTCCCAACTCCCTGAAATGACCTCATATCAAAATAGTTGGGTTTTAAACCCAACTCAAACTCATCCCATAACTTTCTCAAAAAGTATAGGGGCACCTCAGAATTTCCATGTGGTGGAATATCAAACACCATTCACCATCTATCCCAAAAATGTGCAGCTATCTGGGGGTGCCTACACCGTAAAATTGAAATTTATTTTTTGGTGGATGGAATTGATTGGTTAGTTTGGGGGTAAAACAAATACTGGCACATGGCTTGTTTGGTAATTTTAAGGTCATTAATTTCTTTATAAGACAATCCATTTGCAGAGAATTGTCTCCTCTCTTCTCTCCATTGATGGAACCTATATAGGCCCGCATCAATTGATCAAACAAAATCAACAATAGTTTGCATCGTAGATGCAAATCGTGCGAGATGGGGGGGGATTCTAGGCTCATTTTTTATCAGATCTATATTTCCTCGAATCACCATAAGATTTTCCCTAATGCTCTCTCTCAACTGATCCTGATCTACTATGGGGGGTGGGGGGTTAGGAGGTGGAGAGTTTGGAGGTGTGGGGTTTTCTTGTGGTGGTGAGTTTGGATCTATGGGATCTATAGGAATTTTTGGTTCAAGCATAAAATCCTCTATGTTAAATACTGGATCAATGTGAATGTAACCAAATGGCAACTGCATGTTAAACAATTAAAAAATATATATCAATAAACTAATTAAATAATGCACACAATTTGAAATATATTTAAAAATCACATTGAACGTGCACAAATTCAAAATACAATTTATTTGAAGACCATTCAATTTATAACATTAAAAAATCCATAACATTAAAAATCCATAGCATGTACACATTAAATTGAATACATAAACTTATTTCTAGCTAGATATCACTTGATAATTAAACTATAGCTAAATTTGATGATACATGCATTAATTGATTTATTTAAAATAAATAAAACCACATGGATTAAGGTAACTTGACTTAAGATTTATTTAAATAAATCACCATCAACATTTAAACTAGGAGTTCGATAAAATGTATCACTTGAATTGAGAGCTCACATTTAAGGCTACGATATCAACAATGAGGCTTCTTTGAATCATTATTGGAAAAATTAAATAAGAATGATAGAAATAGAGAATGTGAACATGAGGTGAGGAACCATTTAATTTCTATAGGTAAAGGACTAAAGAATGAAAAATAAGACACATACCTAGATATATAACTTTGATTTCTCAAATTGGGTGTTAATAGGAGGTTAGGGGTTGTTTAGAGTGTCTTCTATTACATATATAAAGGTGGAAAAAGAGAACCTGAAAGGTCCCCAAGATAATTTAGTTTATGAACAGCTCAAGAATGAGTGTGAAAATGGGTAAATGATGAAAACCATGTAGTTTAATTCAAGTAAAAAATATACTAAATTTTATTTATATTAAAGGATTAAATTGTTAGAAAAGGGTGCTCAATGGAGCTCATAAATATCAAGCCTATCATTAATTAACTATTTCATCAATAAGTAATTTATTCTTCTAAGTTTGTATGGGTCTCTAGAGCTTTATCTTTTGGGGCGAGGGGACGTTTACTCATAGGTGTGGTTGTTTCCTAACAAGAGTATATCTATAGAGCTAAAGTATATCGATTGTGAATTTACATGTGTATAAATAGCAAGTATGACATAGGGGTGAAGCCACAATAGTGGTTTACAATTGAGGTGAGGAAGGAAAACTCACAAAAAATGACCCCAAGGCAAAAAAAAGTAATTTTGGGGGTTCATACGAACCTACTAGTTCAACTGAACTAATAAGGGGTTCGCTTGAACCAGGGATCGAGCAAACCCCTTTGAATCTTGGCCGCAAGAAAAAATAAATGCATAGGAAAGGGGTTTGAGCATTCTTGAAGGGGTTCGCTCAAACCCCTATGGGTTCATACGAACCCCCCTTATCCCTCATCCCCCATCAAAGACACAAAAAATACCTAAATTTTGGCACTTAGGAGCTCGGGTTGAGGATGAAAATGGAGGAATATTCACAAACCCAACTAGAATCAGGTAGTCCTCAGAATGAGCTATCCAACGAATATAATTTTAATATGTTTTGGTTTTATTATGTATGTGTTTTTTTAGTTTTATTAAACATAGTTTTTTCACCGAAAATCAAGCTCTTTGTTTTGCACATGCGGAAAATAAAAGATTATCAAAATTTAAAAATTTAAAAATATATTTGTGTTGGGTATTGATTTCCTTGATCCATTAAAAAATAAAAATGAATTTCGATACATACAGAAAAAGTTATGTTGTATACAGTTTGCCTATGTCTGAAATTGGTTTGACTTCGAAACTTGATTAAGGAAAAAATATTAAATAAAAAATTATGAGACCAAATGAAAGTGCTAGATATCATAGTTACAAATCTAAATTAAAAAAAAAAGAATTTTATCCTTCATACAAAAAATTTATGTTGTATACGGTGAGTGTCACTTTTTAAAAATGTTGTTTTCTGAAAAAAACCATTTTTCGTAGGAGATGGAAAAAGAAGTACAATCTGATTCCAAAAATTTTGAAAAAAATATTTTTAGAATCTTTAGACAAAATGTGATGAGACTCTAGTTTGCATCATCTTCAAATTCCTCACGGTTTAACCGCTATAGGTGCCCGAATGTGAATATTTAGTTAAAAATAATAATTTTAGTGTCTAGTTTGGTCAAAAATTATAAACTGCTATTGTGGGATCACTCATAGAATTTAATTAAATGTGAGGACATAAATTGATTTATTTAATTTTAAAAAATTCATGATAAGAGACAAGTTCTCTATAGTGGGACAAAGTAGTTAAGAAGAAATTATAAGTTTAACACTAACATCAATTTATAATCTCATTCATTGTTTTCAAAGCATACTATTTAGATAAGAATAAAAAATTAATAAAAGATATTCAAATGGACACATAGATATATGCTTTAACTCGGTAATTGCAGTACATACAAAATTAAAAAAAGATGAGAGCTTGAGCTCTATTGACATATTAAAAATGGCTTCTTTAAGTACACAAAGACTTCACTAAATTTATATTTAGTTGTACAGTGAAATCATATTAATAAATGTGTGAAAGTATGGAATGTTTTAGGATTTATAATAGTATTTTATTATATGTTAGAATTTTTAAAATATTTTTGTAATTAATAGCTCCAAAAAAACAATTTCCATGAGATCAAATATAACATATAAAGTTTAAACAATATACATAAACCCAACTTGATTATTAAAATAAATAACACAATTTCTAACTGTTGAATTCTAACTCTAAACCTTACCTTAACACTCACACTAATTCTAACTTGAACCCTAATTTATTCTAACTTGAACTCTAACCCTAAACCCTAATTGTAATTAAATCCTATTATAACCTTAGTTGAACACTAACCCTAAATGCATATAAACCTTAATCATAACCCTAATTAAATATTGATTGAATGTTTAACTCTCACAAAAATTACAACCATAACCCTAATCCTAATTTAATTTTGACCCCAACCCTAACCCTACACCAATTGAACCCTAATTCTAACTCCAACCCTAACCTTGATCTTAAGTTTTAATTCATAATCGTAATCCTAACCCTAACCTTAATAGAAATAGAACCCTAACTCTAAACCTAGTTGAATACAAACCCTAACCTCAACCCTTACCAAAATATTTATCTTAGAACCCTAACCATAATTAATTTTAACCCTAATTGAACTCCAACTTTAATTGAACCCTAACCAAGTAATTGAATTCTAATATTAAACAAGTAAACCTAATCATAACCCTAATTGTAATTGAACTCTAACTATAATTAATATTAAATTTTAACCCAAACCCTAATTGTACCCTATCTTTAACCTAACTTTAACCTACAAATAGGGTTTAGGTCCAAGGATTAACGGTTCGGGTAAATTAGTTTTTAAGGACCAATGGTTATAGAACCTAGGGTTTAGGGTTTTGAAATAAATCTAAATTAAATGTGTCGAATTTAGGTTTAGTTTATATGGTTTTCAATTTAGAACTTTATGTTGTTTGTTTCGTTGATGTTTTCGGTTAATTAAATGTAGTTTAAAAACTATAAAATATTAACAAAAACAAACTAAACCAAAAAAAAAACTAAATAGCAATTATAAAACAAAAATACAAGATATAATGCAAAAATATGATAGAATTCAACCAACCTGGAGGTCGTTGAGGTCGATTGCATCAACGGGAGGAGGTGGCAGTGAAAATTTGAACGAATATTTCCCTCTGAATGCGTACGTGATCTACTTCTCCTTCTGGCGCGCTAGAATTGATAGTGAAAATAATTTTCACAATCGCTTATTTTAAAAAATAAATAGTTCTACGAAACACGTACGTGTTTCATAACGCGTACTTTTTTTAGGTTCATGTAGTTGAATCATAATGCATACGCGTTATAGATTTAGGCTCGGGTACTCGATCCAGAACGCGTATGTGTTTCGTGTGAGATTTTTTTTTCGGGCCGAAACTTTCCCTCTTCATGGACACAACTTCTTGCACTTACCCAGTCACAACCCAATGTGTGTTCCATCATACAACTATCCACTGAAAGTAAGGGTTGTTATAAAATATGAATTTGAATATCAAAACATTGTTTTCTTACATTGTGCATAAAAAACCGCTCATTGAACAAGAATTGAGAAGTGATTCACAACCCAATTTATTTTCCATCATACAATTGTTATGTGCATTTTCTATTCGAAACATATAACACATTGAAATTGAGTGTTATGCTGAAATTAAGGGTTGTCATAAACTATGAAGGTGAATTTGAAAACAATGTTTTGTTATAGTGTGTATAAAAGAAAGCGGTCATTGAACAAGAATTCAGAAGTGAGTCACAACCCAGTGTGTTTTCCATCCTACAACTATTATGTGCATTTTCTATTCAAAACGTATAAATAGATATTGAAATGGAATGCTTGTTGAAACTAAGGGTTGTTATGAACTTCAATACATTATTTAACAAGAATTTTAAAGTGAGTCACAATCTAGTGTGTTTTCCATTTCCTCCAACATTTTTTTGCATTTTCTATTCAAAAAACGTACGGTGATATTGAAATGGAATGTCCACTGAATAAGGGTTGTTATAAAATATGAAGTTGAACTTCAAAACATTGTTTTCTTACATTGTGCATAAAATAAATCGCTCATTGAACAAGAATTGAGAAGTGAGTCACAACCCAGTGTGTTTTCCATCATACAATTATTCGTTGAAAGTAAGGGTTGTTATAAAATATGCAGTTGAACTTCAAAATATTGTTTTCTTACACTGTGCATAAAATAAACTGCTCATTGAACAAGAATTGAGAAGTGAGTCACAACCCAAAGTTTTTTCCATCATACAACTATTATGTGCATTTTGTGTTTGAAACATATAACACATTGAAATGGAGTGTTCTGCTGAAAGTAAGGGTTGTCAGAAACTATGAAGGTGAAGTTCAAAACAATGTTTTGCTACAATATGCATAAAAAAGCATCATTGAACAAGAATTAGCGAGTCACAACCCGTGTGTTTTCCATCCTACAACTATTATTTGCATTTTATGTTCAAGCGTATGAACAAATATTGAAATGGAATGTTTGCTAAAAGTAAGCATTCTTAAGAGATATGAAGCTCAACTTCAATACATTATTTTGTTACAATCTGCACAATAGAAAGTGCTAGTTGCATGTGCTTACATTTTTAAGCTTGTCATAAATAATAAGACTTGAGGTGGCATTTCCTACCATTATTTGATGCCATTTGACATTGTTTTCCATGTAATTTTACATGGCAACAAAAAGTGTCATGAAATTTGCAAGAACATAGTCTTTTTTTTTTTAATTAAGAGGAGTAAGCGCTTTTGACCCGGAGCTATGAACTCGTGAGGTCACAAATGGGAGACCTCATCCCCAATATAAATTGTCAAAAACTAAACCCTAAAGGGATTGGAGCCTTGATGACAAGATTAACAATACAACTTAACAATAGCACAATGCCACTATTGGCAGAAGACCGTAGACTTCAAACACACTAGAGTATTGTAATTCCATGCGATAATTGTTCAATAATTACATAATCAAAGATAATGTAATTCCACACCATAATTGTTCAATAACTACATGATCGAAGACGAAATAGAAAAGGAATATTTCCAGCGTCTCTCTTCCTCTACTATAGTGTATTTTGTGTGAAATTGAGGAGACGGTTAGATAAGATCTTATCGGCTTCTTTAAGCCCTTTGGCACTGACAGTGGGGTGATTCCACTTGCACGAGGGTTTGAGGAAGCCTCTGCTTGGAACATTGCACTTTCAACACCTTCAGCCTGTAAGAAACCCATGAATAAATGACTATGTTCAACAATTAACATATAGATATAAGGGAAAGGCAACATCAAATCTAAGTGCAGAGAAAGAGAATTAGTAGGGGGAGAGCTGAAAGTCTTATCTAAAAATGTAGACAACTTTCGTAACACATTTATATGAGCCCGTGGAGGAGAAATAAAATTGAAAATAGATGAGAAGGAAAAGGCAAAATCAGACCGACCAAGAAACGCCACTAATAATTGAGGCCCGATTTTTTCGCTTCTTACACAAAAGTTGAAGGAAATTGAGAAATTGAGCAGGGTAGTGTCAAGAATCAATAAAATCAGGCCGCAATTTAATTAGTGACATTTCTTCACACCTACCACTTCCTTGTTCATCCTTGCCCTGCAACGCAAAGAATGTTAGCATCACATCAAATTCAACTGCATGCAACAAATTCACTCAAATTATGAATATACACGTTCAAAAGCAAATTTCAAAATTACCCTTTCTTCCACTTAATTCCTCTGAACGAACCAAGGATAGTGTGTTTTCCAATATACTATCAAAATCAGCATATTCGTAAAAGAAATGAAATCACAAAGACACTCTAAAATCAAAGCAAAAAGCAACTGCAACGACACATATTACAACCAACCACAAATGTGAACTTCAAAAGAGAAAGTGCACGATCTCCTCCCTAGGCACCCTTTCTTCTTGTTGGCCTGTCAAGGCACATGTTCATGTCCCAAATGGACACTAACTTTCTCGCGCCCACCACTTCCTGGTCCATCCTTTCCCTCCAATTATAGGAATGTAAACGTCACATCAAATTCAAATACATGCAACCAATTCATTCAAAATATCAAAATACACATTAAAAAGTAGATTTCAATATTACCCTTTCTCCTGCTTTCTTCCACTTTCCCCTTCCAAGTTTACATCCGCGGTTTCCTGTAATATGTAAAAAATTTGCAAGTTTTACGGGACAATTAAATTTCCAAAATTTATTGCACCGTCTGCTATTAGCAAGCATATAGTTTTTCAATCATAAAAAAAAAATTAAGGTGGACTTCCTTATATTATTGGTGTGTAGGAAACAAAAACTTTTGACAAGCAAATAACTGATAGGGGATAGTGTGTTTTCCAACACTGCAAATAATGTAAGCATTTTTTTTCTTGCAATCAAATGAAGATAGAGAAATGCCATTTATACTGCTACAAATACCATTTAATATGACAATTCATTGGAAAGTAGCCATAATGAAAAAAAGTATCCATAATGACAAAAATAGTCGACCTCAAATTATTTAAATGTTGACCTTTTCTTTTCATTTATAAGAAAGCTACCATAAACAATAAGACTTCAGGTGGAATTTCCTACAAGTATATTTCATATTAACATAAATAGAATGCACATTATAAACACATAGCCAAGCGATTATTGTCATAGTCTGCATAACATAACAAAAAGTGGTCATTGAACAAGAATTGAGAAGTGAGTAACAACCTTGTGTGTTTTCCATCCTACAACTGTTATGTGCATTTTTTGTTCCAAACATGTATCAACAGATATTGAAATGGAATGTTTGGTCAAAGTAAGGGTTGTCATAATTTATGAAGGTGGACTTCAAAACATTGTTTTGTTACAGTCTACATAACAAAAATTTCTCATTGAACAATAATTCAGAAATGAGTCACAACCCTGTGTGTTTTCCATCTTGCAACTATTATGTGCATTTTTTGTTCCAAACATATGACGATATTGAAATGGAATGTTTCTTGAAAGGGTTGTTGAATAAATTCATACCGTCAATATATTATCGGTGGGGGATACATAAAAGTATCCAAAATCAACTAAGGTTTCACCAACCAATTGGGTTCTCATAGTGTAAGTAACCAAAACATTTTAATTACATTCATATTATCTATGTGTAATTGTAGGTTCAAAAACATTGGTTGTTATGAACCCTGCAACCCAAATATTGTTTTCAAACCCTTCACAAATAACAACCCGATTGGTTACTCACCCCTCATGTGAATTTGGATAGTCTTATATATCCCCGACCTGCAACTCCCTGCACAATGAGAAAACCCAGAACACACAGTGTTTTCCAACAATGTAGTACTTGTTACAATCTAAAATGTGTGTCTTAATCACATCAACGCCATTCCCTCCCACAATGAATGGATAACTTCACACACAAGGCAAAAAAAATCAGATGTAATTCGATGCAAGAGGACACCTCCTCACTTTCCTCGCCATGGCGTTTCCTCCCATCTGCCGAGTTCATCACTTTTATCATCCATCTTGGTAGGCCTTGCACTTTGCCATCTTCTCATGTTATGTATGTTTTTTATGCATTTTTGTATGTAGACAGGTGTGTTTTGTTGGGAGATTAGCTCTGTCCATACAAGGTTTTACAACATTGTATGGGTTGAAGGTTTCATAAATCATGCACTCACATCCCACTATGTTTCCAACCCACAATCATAGAGTTCATCATTGTTGTTGGAAAAAATTGGGTGTTTAAAAACGGTGTCTTTCATTTCATTCCTATGGTATAAATAAAAAAATCTTGTCGAGACAAGTATTAGTACTATTGTGTAAAATTCTAGGTTGCAAAACACTAGTTTTTCAAAATCTGCAACCCACACAATATTTTAAAACCCTTTACAAGTGACAACCTAATCGGTTACAAACCCCTCATCCCAATTCCATTGGTTTTTTATCTCCCCCGCCTTCTCTCCAACCTTTCACTTTCAACTTGTAGAATGAGAAAACCCACAACACAAAGTGTTTTCCTATAATAGTACTTCTTACATACTAACTATGACGTTTCCTTTCATTGTTGGTTCTGTCACTTCTATCATTCGTCTGGGGGGCCCCGCATCATGTCGTCTCTTCATGTTATGTATGTTACCATGTATGTCATTATGTATATTTTCATGCATTTTTGTGTGTACATAGGTACTTTTTTTCTAGGAGTTGGAGATAACTAACTCGTAGACAAAAGTGACCTATGTATGTGTAGACATCCAAATTTGACCACTTCCATATGGTCCAAATCCTATCATTTATTCGTCTAATTTGTCTCTATTAATTAAATAACATATTTAATTAATATTATCCCATTTCTCTAAGGTTCCCAAAAGTATTTAATTAAATACTTTATCCTTTACCATTTCCTCTCTAAATTAAATAAATGCATCAATTTATTTAATTTAGTCAATTATCCTCTTCAATTTTAAATTCATTATTTCTTTCTCCTTATCCCATCCTCCATAACCTTTCCACTAATCTGGATTAATCTAATTAATCCTTCATTAGGATGTGCATATCCTTAATCAAGATTAATGTCACATCCTCCATATTTAGCCACTTGCCTATAATATTTATTAATTTGTCTAATCACTTGTTTGCACAACCTTAATTCTTATCACTTACCTTTTATAGCATTTCCTTAAGTCAACCTTTCATGGTACTTACCTTATTAGGTTTGATCTCTTCCCCATGTGAATTAAAAATTCACACTTATTCCCCCCATGCATTTCTCTTCCCCATGACCTCTCATAGGTCACATCAAGTACATGGGACAAGGACCTCCTTTAGGAGGACCTTGTCTTATCCATTTGGTTATTCCTAGCATGTGAATTAAAAATACATGTTTATTTCTCCAATACAATTTCAAATCCCCGTGGTGAAAAGAGTGTACTTTCTAAAAGTCCTCACTTGTCACTTTTAGCCCCACTTGAGGACAAGGAATTCTTTTTTGAGGAAATCCTCTCCAATCCCAAGGTACTTGCAAGTACCTTGGAACCACATGGCCTTTTCCATGTCACTTTGTCCTTTTTCCATCTCACCCTCCACATGGAAAGATGTGAGGGCTTGTGAGTCCTCAACTCACCACAGCCTTGCATTGTGTCCATAGTGGATCAATCTCAACCATCCATTTTTCTTTAAATGGAGAGCCTTGGCCTGAAGTTAGGGGTTAAGTATTTTGAAGCCATTATTGCAGCATTCAAGCCACTCAAGCCATTTTGCATTCTCACCTACCATCTTCCAACATTCAACCACCTCCATTATTGCAACCATATTGCCACCAAGGAGCATACATCAAAAAACATCTTCAAGGGCCAAACACTTCAACAAGCTAAGCAATCAAAAGGTATAATATTTTTTGTTGTTTGTTTAGTTTCAACTAGGCCTAATCATTGAGGTGTTGTTTGTATTTTGATTTGTTGCATTTATTTTAAGTTTCGCATTTCTGACTTAGTTAAAACACCTACACACATTTTTGGCATGCCCGGTGGGAGCCATGTCATCGGTCTGGCACTTTCACGTTTTCTATATTTTGAAATTTTGGAAATTCAGGAACACAAAGGTGACTCCGCCCACAAAGGGACGACCCCACCCATAAACAAGCGACCCCGCCCGCAAAGGGGTGACCCCGCCCAGAAACCTGATTTTTTATTTCTTCCTTTTTTGAAGGTTTAGGTCCATAAAGGGGTGACCCCGCCCAAAAACCTAATTTTTTGTTTATGTTTTTTCTATGTTTCTGACTATTTTTGCATATTCTGGATGGAACCGGCGATCTCGCCCAGAATCTTGATTTTCTATTTTTTCTACAGGTTCTGGACTGAAAAAGCGACCTCACCCACAAAGGGGTGACCCCGCCCATGAATAGGTGACCCCACCCTAAGAGTTAGTTGTGCCCAAAATATAGAGGCGGCCCCACCCAAAACAGAGGTAAAATAGGTAAACAAACAGTGAGTTTTTCATTTTAGAAACCAAATTTAGGTTGTTTTTCATTATTTTTGACCTACTAATATCTGTTTGTTGGTGAGTGTGTTGTTTACTAATTTTTGTGTAGTTTGGTTGTTGAAGACAATAAAAAGCAAACTAGTAACACATTTGTTGCAGGGGGAGAAAGCTTTTTTCTTTTCTAATTAACTTGTTATTTTCATTCTTTAACTAGGAACACGAACTTAATTAAGAGGGGTCAATGAACTTGTCTTTTGTGCTTGTATAAGTGGACCATTGATGTATCCAATCCCCTCGCGCCATTTGGCAATCCTGGGTGAAGATAAATCATAGTCTACTTAAGTTATTTTTTACCCCTTTTTAATTTTCTTAGCGAGACCTGCTTGGGGATTTCATCACCCCAAGGGACGATTTCAACCACATGTACCAGTGGGGTATATAAAAGGGAGAGGCGAAAGATATAACTCAATCCACTCACCTCGTTTCTTGTGGAGAATCAAAGCTAGGGTGATACCTAGACAAGACGTGAAGAGTTGGTTCGAGCTCCAGTCTCTAGCTTGAAGTTCCTGACTCACGCTTGTGATGGGCTGGTGTTCGTGGTTTTGCCCCACATACCATGCATATATCAGGGACTCCTTTAGAATTCTTGTTAATCTTAGATACAAGATTGTGTTGACCATACTCTTAACACTAATCTTAGGCTTGTGTTGTTTGAACTATCTTTTTGTGCAAAACCAGTGTTTATTAGTCACTTTTAACTTTTTGCTTACTGTTTTGTCCTTTGTCGTAGCTATTTTTTCCTAAGTTAGGTTCAAACCAACACACAAAGGTGAACCTACCCTCAAAAGGGTGACCCTTCCCTTAAAGGGGCGACCTCGCCCTTGAATGGGCGACCCCGCGCTCAAAAGGGTGATCGCACCCTTCTTATTTTAGTCATTTTTCACCCAAACCAAGTCAAAATTCACCAATTTTCTTGAAACAGACGACCTTGCCCTCAAAGGGGCGACCTCGCTTTTCCTGTGTCAATTGTTGTTTACTCTGTCAAAATCAAAATTTAGTAGTTTTTTCCAGTTTGGGCAACCCTACCCCCTGTTTGGGAAACCCTACCCCTTGTTTGGGTGACCCTGCCCAAGTTTGGGTGACCCTACCTTCAAAGGGGCAACCTTGCCCTCCAAATAGTCATTTTTAGCCTCTGTTTTCTAGTCATTACCTCTTTTCAGATACCCATTTTGTGGTTCTAAGTATCATTCCCCCATTTTGGGTAGTCATTTAGCCATTCTGACCATCCATCCACCCATTCTGGATATCCGCTTGACCGTTCCAAACATCGTTCCCTCATTCTGACCATCTGTTCCCCCGTTTCAAGTACCCATTTACCTATTCTAGGAACCCATTCACCTGTTCTAGGAACTCATTTTCCCGTTCTGAGTGTTGTTCCTCAATCTCATGTATCCATTCACCCATTCTAAGTGATCGTTCACGCATTTTGTGAACTCGTTTACCTATCTTGAAAGTTTGTTTACCCCGTTATCAATATCGCTTTACCATTTTTCAGACTTATTTATAAACCATAATCTATTTGGGCAACCCTACCCCTGTTTGGGTGACCTTGCCCTAAAACTACATCTGTTTCACAAGTCTGATCTGAAAAAGCAGCTTCCTGGGATTCTGAAAAGCTTGTTGTCTACCCAGCTGTTTGCACATCTCGTTCATGCATAATCCTCACATCAATCCATCTACAATCCATTCACATCCAAATCATTATCCAAATCACATAGGTGAATCCTTAATCATCCTTATGTTACACATCCATTATCGTTTTATCAATCCAAATCCTCTAAACTTCATTTCAAGTTGTGTTGGTTGAAAATTTTGTATAATTGGGAAAGCGTACAAAATTGTGGTTTCAGCCATAGTATGTGAGATAAAACTCTCCTAATTAAGGGAAGGCTCCCCCTTTTCTTTCTATTTAGCAATTTAGAAATTAACTCTAACTATAAAGCTATTCTAAATATGGGTGAAACTATGTCTTGTTCTCTTATTTTAGAAAAGAATCACAACTGAAAGCATAAATGATTGATGAAGTAAACAAGTAAAGAAGCAAAGTTTCTATAAAGGCACAAAGTCCTTCGTTGCTCCTCTGGGATGGGAAAATAAATTAAAAGCACAAATTCTTTGACAACTTACTCTCCTATCAACCTTTTTAGATGATTTTCTGGTAACCAAGTGCAGTATGTAGCAACTCAAAGTCTAATTACATGATACACTTTTTATGCTCAAACACATAAAATAAAAGCAGCACAAAGTCTACAAGTTACCCCCTTTGCTTGAGCATTCTACAATAGCTTCAAATTTGAAAAATAGCTCAAAGTCTGGAGTATCAAATCTGAAAAACCAATCTAAAACTCCAAACGCAATAAGCAGCTCAAAGTCTACAAAATTCAGCTTGAATCCCTCTTGTATAACACCACAAAACTCACAATCAATATGCAAAAAATGTCATCACATAACACCTTGAATCAACACAAAGTTTGAAATAAATTTGCCTCTTTTAATTGACTGTAATTTGATTTACATCTAAGCTCAAAGTCTTAGAGTGCACATAAAAATTGGCAGAGTTTTGTTGCATTGCCAAAAGATCCATATTACAATAGACCCCCTCAAGTATTTATAGGAGAGAAGCCTTGAGAAAAAGGTGGGAGGATTCCAACAAACTTGAGAAATTATCTCAACCACTAACTAACTACAATTGACTTGTTCAAAATTACAATCCAAATTGTGATTTGTCTTGTAAGGATTTACATGTAATTACATTTTACAACTTTGCAAGTAATATGATTACTTGCAATAACAATTTTCCATTTTACATGTAATTTGTCAAAACTAAATTACAAATACATAATTGAAACTATTTAAGTGTCTGAAGACACAACTTGAACTACATCATCCTTGATTGGCTCTTCATGTTGTTGTTTGGAAAACACTCTTCCATCTTTATCTTGAAAGCATTCTATGCTCAAACATGTCACTTGTTCAACTCTTTGTGTGGCTTCGTCATGTTGTTCTTTCTTTGTATCATTCTCCAGCCTTGGAATTTGCCTGAAAAATAAGGCCTATATCTTATATTATTGATTTGGTAAGTCATGTGTGCAAACAAGACTAACAAGAATGAGACAAAGGGGCTGCAAAAGTGAGGCCAAAGCTCAATTTTGGGTTTTGGAAGGCTGACCACAAGTTTTAAGTGCAAGGTAGGAAAAATAAGAAGTCATTGCAAATTTCAATTTGCAACTTCAAACTTGCAATTTTAATTAAAAAATCTCGACTTGCTATTGGATGATAAAAACCCAAAACTAAGTCAAAGCCCTATTTTGTAAAAATGGCAATGAGGATGAAAACTGAGATGAGAGTGAATGAGTGAGGTGAATTTGAAGTGAAAAATGACAAATGGAAATGGCATTTTGCTGAGACGATGACCTTTTAGATGATGAAAAATGCATTTGCACTCAAGGGAAAGACGTTTTTGAAGAAATGATGATTCCTCCATGAGAATACATGTTTTTATTTCAAATACCCCTTTGAGACAATGATATTTCTAGACACAATAGATATGGTTTTCAGCTGCAAAAACATTTTGGAAAAAAACGTGTTTTCAAGAGGGCCGCAGTTTTGTTGAGAGAAAACTCATTTTTTCTATTTGAAAAGACATTTTCAGAAATGACGTTTTGCTGACATGAAGAGAATGACCACAAACAAAAATGTGATTTCTAAAAACAACCAGTGCAAGACATCTAATGGAAAGGCGTTTGAAACAAAATCGCAATTTGGTCATAACAAAACATGTTTTTGGTTGAAGAAGACTTTCAAATCAAAAAAGAACATTTTACCAAAGACAAGATGCAATTTGACAAGAAGGAAGGAGAAAACCAACAAAAGATATAAAAAAAAGAAAATAAAAAAGCAACATACCTAGAGAAGAGAAGTTGGAAGCCAAAATGGAGATGAAAACCCTAAATGACTTGCATAATCTCAGCAAAAGATGAAGATATTAATTTATTACAATTGAAAGTCCGATTTCGTTGCTAAAATTTAATGGAAACACCATGAAAGGAGGGAGACAAACGAAATCAAATTCAAATTGCTCTTCAAAATGGGTTGAACTTCTCCAATCGGGTTTTTCCAACACAAAGACAAGTGAAAATAGCACAAAAAAGACCAAAATCGGGTTTTTGAAAGGTTTCAACAACTTTTCTTTTTACTCATGGGAAAATAGGAAATTTTGGCTCATTTAGCAATTTTATTTTTGACAAAGAGGCAAAATAGGAACTTTTTGACACTTAAGCAATTTTTCTTTTGTCAAATGAGTGAAAATAGGAACTTTTTGGAGTTTCAACAATTTCACTTAAAGCACAATAGGAATTTTTTGGCACTTTAGCAATTTCACTTAAAGCACAATAGGAACTTTTTGACACTTTAGCAAAAATAGGAGCTTTTTGACACTTTAGCAAAAATAGGAACTTTTTGGAGTTTTAACAATTTCATTTAAAGCAAAATCGGAACTTTTTGGGACTTTGACAATTTTTGCTTTATGGCTTAAAACTTCCATTTTTTGTTGTGTTGTCTTAAAAACCCGAAATTGGCAAAAAACACAAGAAAAATGACTCATAAATTTACAAAAACAAAAATGGGAGTTGATGAAAGGATACCCAAGGGAATCATCAATTAAAATCCAAAGTTTTACAACCTCAACACCTCATAAAATGTGCTTTAACACAAAAAGATCCCTACTTGCAATGGTGATCAAAAATCCCGAAATTGAACAAAACAAGGGGGAAAACATGTCAAAATGCTCCTAAATTTCGCACAAGGAAACATAGGATGGAGACCAATGGCTGCACAATTCAATTGGATAATTTTTGTTCCTTGAAATGCATGCCATAGAGATTTATGAAGAAATTTTAGGTAAAATTTCATATGGGTTGTCCAATTTTGAGAATTCAAAATTGAAGACAACAAGTTGGTATCCAAATTGACCTACGTGCTTGAAACTGATCATCATCCTTCAACATCTTCTTAGGATCACCATCCGTCCTAAGTTGATCATCATCCTTGGCCATATCAATCCCCTTCCATCTCAAGGCAGATTCGGTGTCATGATCATCAGTTCATCCTTTAATCCAATCAATCAATACCTTAAGTCACCTAAGGTGATCTCTAAACCCAGTATAGAAACCCTTCCAATCATCCAATCAATCGATCCTTGATCCAATTTCATCCAATCCTATCGATCATTTATCGATCAATATTATCCAATCCAATCTTTATCCAACTATCCAATCAATCGATATATCATCCAATCCAATCATCATTTAGATTTTCTTTGAAGTACATCCTAGGAGTTTAGTTACATCTTAGGTCACCTAGTTGTTTTGCACTTTCATGATCGTTCACACCTGCTCATAAGTAAAAAATAAAATGGTAGACCAACAAGCTCAAGGTTCCTAGCCAAACATCCCACAAGATCATAACAAGGTCCCAAATATCCCACAAGATCCCCATAATGGTGCATCATCACAATCCAATACCGACATCCAGAACACCACACCACCCAATGATGAAAACATGGTTAACCAGCCTGAAGTCACTGTTGATAAATACCTTAATGATCCTATTAATGTTCAGATGATAGATCGCCTCCTCAATGAACGTGGGGATAAGATTATTTCCACTCTACTCATGAGAGGAATCAAACCACCATCTGATTTTGTTGCATCCCAATATGTCGCTACCCACACTCTTTCGACACCTACCAATCCGCAAACTTCAAAAAACATTCCAAGGAATTTATATGTGCCCAAAGCTGCACCCACAGAGAATTGGTATCACCATGAGTTTGGAAACATTTTGATACGTCAAGTTGCTAGTTATCCTCATCTCCCAACCGCAACCTCTACAACACAACTCGAGCATCATGACCCTTATGCCTATGGCATGCCTCCATACATCCCATCTGCTCTGCCACTTCCATCTCAACATACTATTCAACCACCTATCAATATTGGGGACACACCCATCCTTACATTAATGTCACCTCTAAGATCTGCACCTACTAATAACTTACCGCCACCTAGATTCCAATAGCCTCCCATTGATCCTCGCCAATCCATTGCATTTCCACCACTGCCACAACACACTGCTACTATTGTTGCTTCATCCCTACCACCTCATCAACAACCTCTGCAACACAACATCCCCATCCCACAACAAAATATCTCAGTTCCTACGTAACCACCACGCCAGGTGACACAAACTACATCTTAGTCGTCGCATAGCGCTTCTGCAACAGTCCCACAACAACAACGTATTCCATCTCACCCATCTTACCAACAACCACCACAACAGTAACCTCCATCACAACATATACACATTCCTACACAAATGCAACATAATCCTCTTACAAAATATCTTTATCATTCATCTAGCACATACACTACTCCATCCCATCTTAATTCAAATCCTCGTCAGGCTACTTAGAACCAAACATGGACTCAAATGACATTTTACACCAACCCTCCACAGTCACATACCAATCCCTATCAACAACCTTCCCCATACATCACACAACAACCCACCATTGCACATCAATACCAATCTTATCCACCCTATCACCAGCAACAACAGTCTTATTAGCAGAGTATCACATCTACCTCTTACTACTAACATCCATCACCATATCAACAAGGGGATTTTTCCTCTTCATATTATCAAAATCCTACACAATATCAATGGGTTGCCTCATCAACTTCTTATTATCAATAGCAACCACCCTACCAACAAGCAGCTTTCACCTCTTATCATCACGATCCACCTATACCAATCAAAATCAGAAAATGCATCCTTATGCACCCCACCCTGCCTATGATCCAACTACTACAGTACCACCTCCATCATACCAAAAATACCATTTATACCATCAGCCTAATCCAACTCCTGCATCACCTATCAACAAAGACTTGGAAGAATTCAAGGTTGCATTGAAGGACTTACAAGCTGGGATGGGGAAACAATCATTCAAATTTGAGGATATTTGTCCTTATCCATTTGATCCCTCCATTTCCTTGGTTCCCTTCCCTAAACACTTTGAAATACCAAAATTCAATAAGTACAAAGGAACCAAAGATTCAAAAGCTCATCTACAAGAATTTTATGCCCACTACCAAGAATTCATGCACAACGAAAACTACCTCATTTGGTTGTTCCCTAACATCCTACAAGGAATCACTCTTAATTGGTTCATGGGTCTTGAGAAGGGATCCATCAAATCCTTTGCGCAATGGTCAAAATAATTCATCTCCCGATTCTCCTTTAATCTGGAGAAGGATATTGACACACTTGATCTCCTGAAAGAAAAACATCGTGATGGAGAAACCTTTGCAAGCTATCTGCAAAGATGGCAGGCCTTAGCCAACCAGATGAAAACCACATTGCCGAAAAAAGACATGGTTACATTATTTATTGAAAATTCCCATCCAAACATGGTTCAAAACTTTTGACTCCACTGCATCACTACATTTGCGGCACTGGTGGAGAAATGTCCTATCTTTGAAAGAGCCCTTGTTGCTAAAGGGCAAGTCAAAATTTTCAATTTTGATAAAGAGAGGTCCTTTGGAGACAAACCTCGTTATTGGAATAAGAATAAAAATATTATCAATGATGGTGTCACTGACACTAAACATGTCCAGGTGGCTACTACCTCGCAAAATTATCCTCCTCAGTAAACAATAGTCAATCCCCAATGCCATATTCGTGCCACAAGGAGCACCTTGTCCTCAACAACAGTCAAATTAAAACAACCAAGGGGGAAATAAACGCCAGTTTACCTAGAGTGGGGAACCCCTTAGTTTTGTGTTCAACAAGCTCCTCCAAGCCAACTACCCCATCATGTATCATGTCACCAAGCCACTTGACAAGTCCAAGCCCAAGCTGAATTGGTTCAAAGAAAATGAGTATTGTGAATTTCACAAGATTAAGGGACATACATTGGATAAGTGCCAAAATATAAAAACATACGTCCAAGGTCTCATAGATCGAGGTGAAATACATGTGGATGCTAACATGGAAACTTCATCTAATGCTCAACTTCAAATATATTAGAATTCCTTTCCCAAGCATAATCAGGGTCCTAGTACATCCAACTCCAATCCTAGACCTAGCAACAACAATAACCAAAATAACAACACTAATAACATCAGTTATAAAAATGTGCCATACAATTACCAAGGTCTTGTCACATACATAGAACATGTGGAGCCACATGTATCCATAATATGCGTCAAAGGAAAAGACCCACAATGTGTTGTTACCACCTGTTGTACCCACATCATGGTCCCCACAGCCCACACATCTACCCAACTACCATCTGTCAATTCGCAATACAACATCCTTGATCACTTAGACAAGAAATCAGCTCAGATTTCTATCTTGGATCTACTTAAGTCTTTCCCCGTGCATCAAAACATCTTAACTAAGGCCTTACAAAGCATTCAAGTCTCCAATGACATAGATCCCACACAATTCCAAGAATTGGTAGGAAATATCTCCACAACCTACCAATTAGGTTTCAACCAGAAAGATATGCCATGCCTTGACTCCAATCATAACGTCCCCTTCACCTTGAGGTTGGGGTGAATTTTCATAAATTAAAAATGGTATTGGTAGATAATGGTGTTGCCCTAAATCTTTGTACATTAAATTTTATACAACAGGTGGGATACACCCAAGCTGACCTAAGTAATCAGGTTATCACCATTAAAACATATGATAACACAAAACAAGTTTCTGAGGGCACTATTTATCTTCCTATTCAAGTGGGCCCCATTGTGCAATACACTATGTGTCATGTTTTGGACCTTTAACTTCCATATAACATCCTTCTTGGCCGCCCATGGACTCACTCTATGCAAGTTGTCCCATCAACCTATCATCGATGTCTAAACTTCCCATTTCAATGAATGGAAGTAACTATACAAGTGGACCCTCAACCATTTGAATATTTTCATGCCCTAGAGGCTTCCTTTCCACATTCTCATTATTGCCTTGGGGTAGAAATGGGGGCATCTCAAACATCAGACTCTCATCCATCCACTAACACATTAAACACCACTTCGTCCACACCATCATCCACACCTGATTCCACCATCACTAAGGTCCAGATCATTGACAAAGGGTGTGGTGAGTACAAAATGTGTACAACATTAAACGTGGCAACCATTCCACCCTCACCATGTACATATGGTCAACTATATCAGTCTATTCCAAAAGAAGAAGAGAAGACAATCATCCTCAATGCTCCAAATGTGGGGTATAACACTTTCCGCTCTCTTGGATTATGACAAGATACACCCGAAGATGACATTAGCCAATGGGTGTACCATGAGGAACCTAAACCATCTCCCCCCTTAAAATAATACTTCCAAGAGGCCTATCCTTGGCCTTCTAAATTTAAAGAAAAACATAACTATCAGGGGGGAGGCCTTGGTGTAGTAGAGCAAGGTAGGCAACAGTCAATAGAAGATTTTGTTCATCCGAAGAACATGGGCTTAGGCTATGATACTAAAAAAAATGGTCTTGTGGCATCCTCTAGTACCTCTAACAATGTTAGTGTGGATGAAAGTTCCCTCAAGGACATATCAGAGGAGGAGTCCATCATACTTGCGTACGATGACGTTGATCACATTGACCTCCCTTCCATGTTCGAATGCCTATCCATTTGCACCATCACCTTATCCATCAAACACATGAGCTTATAGACTATGACCTAAAAGGTATCTCATCTCCCAACACCTTTCCCTCAATGGACCAATATGTGCATCTCATGGGATTGGGGGAAGATGAATGCCCCAGCCGCAAAATAAAAAGAAACAAAATCAAAATGGGTCACCTAGTGAAAACCTCCCTAAGGCACTTTGTGACTTTGAAAAAGTAAAAACAAAAGGCATATCTACTAGTAAAAACCTCGATGATGTGCTAGAAGATGGGGAAGTTCATCTTCCCCTTGTAGGGACTCAACTATTTGGTCGATCATCCATCTTGATCGAAGAAACACAATCAAAAAACTTGGGAACCGAGGAGAATCCCAAGATCACCTATGTGGCTAAAGCATTGTCAGAAGAAGAAAAATCTACCATCACCAAGCTCCTTAAAGAGGGAATCATCAACTTTGCATGGACATATTTAGATGTGGTTGGCCTTGATCCTGCTTTGGTGGTACATCACTTGGATGTCCACCCTGATGCAAAACATGTCAAGCAGAAACTCAGGAAAATGAACCTTCGAGTGGCTCTACTGGTTAAGAAAGAATTGGAGAAACTATTGGAGGCAGGATTCATTCAACCAATTGACTACTCCGACTGGATCTCCAATATAGTCCCAGTTGCTAAACCCAACAGAGATATTAGAATCTGTACAAATTTATTCGACCTTAACAAAGCTTGTCCCAAGGATGACTTCCCTTTGCCAAATATTGATATGTTGGTCGATCTCATCGTAGGACATGAAATGATGTCCCTCATGGATGGTTTCTCTGGCTACAACTAGATTAATATTTCTCTTGAAGATCAACACAAGACTACCTTTACTACACCTTGGGGTACATTTTGTTATAATGTCATGCTATTTGGCCTCAAGAATGTGGGGGAAACATATCAACATGCTATGAAATTTATCTTTCATGACCTCATACACATAATAATGGAAGACTATGTTGATGACCTATTAGGAAAATGAAGAATGAGGGAAGAACATCCTACCATCCTCAAAATGATCTTTGAACGTCTAGAATAGTACAAGCTACGCCTCAATCCAAAGAAATGTGTCTTTGGTGTCACATCTAGAAAACTCTTGGGGTTCATTGTCTCCCACAGAGGAATTGAGGTTGATCCTTCTAAGGTTAAGGAAATCATGGAAATTCCTCCACCCCACAATGTGAAACAACTAAGAATTCTATAAGGTAAGCTCCAATCCATCTAAAGGTTCATTTCTCAACTAGCGGACAATTGTCAATCATTCACGCATCTCCTGAAGAAAGATATTGCATTTAAGTGGAACCAAGAATTTCAGCTCGGCTTTGATCAAACCAAAGAATATTTGGATCATCCACCTATTCTTATATCGCCTGTTCTAGGAAAACCGCTCCTACTTTATATTTCAGCTACTTTCGTGGCACTGGGGGAATTATTAGCACAACACGATGAGTCATCCAAAGAAAGAGCAATTTACTACATCAGTTGGACCTTAGTAGGTTATGAGCTCAATTATTCCCCAATGGAGAAGGCTTGCCTCACTGTGGTCTTTAGCTTGCAAAAAATGAGACTACATGCTTAGTCATCCAGACAAGCTAATCTCTAAGGTTGATCCGCTTAAATATCTTCTAGCTCGAACAACACTAACCAACCACATGGCTAAATGGGCCATGCTGCTAAGTGAATTTGACATAGAGTATGTGGATCGTAAAGCAATCAAAGGCCAAGTAATTGCGGATCAATTAGCAGATTCTCCACTCGTAGATGCTTATCCTTTAGAAATAGAATTTCCTGACGAAGGGGTCTTTGCAATTTCAAAAGCCACCACATGGACACTATACTTTGATGGATCACACACAAGCAATGGATCAGGAGCAGGAGTCTTGCTCATCACCCCCCAAGGTGATTACATACCAAAGTCATTCAGATTAGCCTTTCCTTGTACCAACAACATTGTTGAATATGAATCTCTTCTTACAAGCCTTAAGATTGTAGTCCAATGGTGTATCTCTCAGTTGCATGTCTTTGGTGAATCCCAATTGATTATTAAGTAGGTCAATGATGAGTTCCTAACAAAATATGATAATTTGTAACCATACAAATGTATGGTAGATGACTTCAAGAAGTATTTCTCCTCCATCCAATTTGATCAAATACCTAAAGTACAAAATAAAGAAGTTGATGCCATGGCCACCATCGGTTCTCTCCTTGACATGCCCAGAGATTGTATTGAATGTGAGTTCCTCGTGGAGAAGCTATTAATCCCTACATATGATATCCCTGAGAGTGAAATGGTATGTGACATTGAAGGTCCTGAATCCCCTTGGTACCAAGACATCTACACTTATCTTCATGACAACACCTTACCATCTGACCTCACACATAACCAATGGAAATCCTTTATCCAATGTACAACCTATTACACCATCATAAGTGATACGCTTTATCGATGTGGGTATGATGGAACACTCCTCTGGTGTTTAAATGAGACTGAAGCCCACATCGCATTGGTAGAAGTACATAGTGGTATCTGTGGGGCCCACTCTAATCGCATGGCCCTAGCCAAGAGGATTCTCAGAGCAGGATATTATTGGCCTACTATGGAACATGATTCTTGTGATTTTTTCAAGAGTTTCCTTCCTTATTAGCAACATGCATATCTAATTCATGCTCCTACACAGGAGTTACAACCCATCACAACACCATGGCCATTTTCACAATGGGGTTTCGATTTGGTCAACAAGATTTATCCTCCATCCTTCGACGGTCATACTTTCATCATCACAACCACTGAATAATTTACCAAGTGCGTAGAAGCCATACCACTCACCCAAATCATTGGTGATCATATATCCAAATTTATCCTTTATCAAATCCTCTACAAGTATGGAATCCCCTCCACTATCATTACTGACAATGGAAATCCATTCAAAAAAAGCGCATGAAATTATTCTGCAAGAATTATCATATCCAACATCATTGGTCTACCCCATATTACCCCCAGGGTAATGTTCAGGCATTAGCAACAACCAAAACCTTGATTAAAATCATTAAAAATATGGTTAACATCACTGGTCGAGATTGGCATCTCCGCCTCCATCCTACCATTTGGGCCTACTGCAATTCCATCTGCACCCCCACTGGTGCCACTCCATACTCACTAGTTTATGGTGTCAAATCCATCTTTCCGATCAAATTTGAAATCCAATCACTTTACATATCTCTAAAGAATCTGATCAGTGATGAAGACACCCGGGTTGCATGACTTGCTCAGTTGGAACTCTTGGATGAAAAATGAAT
Source organism: Sequoiadendron giganteum (assembly GCA_007115665.2). Classification (NCBI taxonomy): domain Eukaryota; kingdom Viridiplantae; phylum Streptophyta; class Pinopsida; order Cupressales; family Cupressaceae; genus Sequoiadendron; species Sequoiadendron giganteum. The sequence continues at coordinate 540,608,336 of CM021101.1, forward strand.
CAAAGCCTACAACCATCTACAAACCTATCAACATCGGCTCAAGAGAAGCTACAATAATAAGGTCTACCCTCATTAATTCAATGTTGGTGATTTAGTCCTTAAAGAAAACCAACAGAATCAGCAAGATCGGGATAAGAAGGGCAAGTTCAAAGCAAATTGGCTAGGCCCTTATGTCATCACAACAAAATATGGGTTTGGAGCATACAGACTGTCTACACCTGAAGGAGAGCCCCTGGAAGAACCCATCAATATCATGCACCTAAAGCAGTTTTATACTAAGGTCAGTTGGGTTATTCTTACTGTCAAAATCTCAAAAATACAAAAAAAGTAAAAAATTGTCAAAATACAAGAAAATCAAAAAATCAAAAAAATTCAAAAATAGTAAAGAGAAATAATTCATCCTATGATGAAAACCACCCTTGGTGGCACCTTGGTTATGTACGATTGGTAAAAACCTGGCAACAAACACCATTCGTATAAGGTTTAATCATTATCTACCTCGCATCCTAGTTACTTTATGATTTATCCATCCAGATCTCATATCCTCATCATCCTAATAATCCCATCCTTCCATCCACTTGCATCATTTGGTCGCTTGGTATATTTTGGTTGAGCATTGGACGAACTTCATCCGCTATCCATCATCCTAATCTTTTATCCCAATCTAAGCTTATGTTGTCTCGTTGCTTTGGTCATCTCCACCTAGGATCATTCATCGTGTTGGTCTCCATCTAAATCTCATCTCATCTTTGGAAAACAACGTTGCCCTTGCTCTTTCACGTAGGCAAGGCCGATCATTTGATCCACCCCTGGGGATTTGTTTCTTGTCTATCTCCGTCCTTGGTGAACTACGTTGCCCTTGCGCTTGCACGTAGGCGGGGCTGATCATTTTATTTTCCCCTAGGGGCATTTTTTCCTTCATCATCTGTCTCCATTTTCCTCTTTTTTCCCTTATCCATCGTTGGTCTTTCATCCTTTCAAAGTATGTTGCCTTTGTGCTTGCACATAGGCAAGGTCAATCATTTGATCCACCCCTGAGACTTTCCTTTTCTTTTCTTTTGTTGTCAATCCATTTGGAAATTTTCCTCCACCATTAGTCTTCATCTTCCTCTTTCTGATTTTATCCATGGTCTTTTCCTAAATTACGAGGGCTTTGTACTTTCACGTAGGCAAGGCTAATCTTTGATCAACCCCCGAGCCCCTAGGTCTTTAGGGTGTGTTAGTCTTGTGTCTTGTATTGTGTTGTCAAGTATGTCCTTATCTAGCTAGTTCTTCACAAATGGAATCCACTCGTGTCATAATATTTAATCGGTTTTCGAATATCCTACGTCATTATCAATCTTTTAGTTTAATATTTCATCTTTGGTTTCAACAGGATCTATCCTTCCTAATAGACCACATCAACCCCATCCATCATCTTGATCCTATGACAAAGGACGTTTTGAAATTGATTGCAATCTTTTGATACTTTTGACTTCTTTTTATCATTCGAGCTCCCTATCATCACTTTCCAAGACCACCATGATCTATCATATTATGTTGTGTTTTGACTGGTTTACAAAGGGGCATATCTTGGTTTTTCTTTTGTTTGTTGTTTTCTTGGTTGTCCCATGTAGTACCTACCAAGACCCCTAAGGTCTTTTGTTATGTTGGGACATCCTTTTGTGCTTGTGGTTATCCCAATGCCTGGCCCGACCAAAGTCATTGCAACTTTGGGGTGTTGTGATAACCTTCTTGTTTGATGTGTTTGTTTATGCATTAGACACTAATCTGCCTTGGTCCACATACCATGGTACCTGGTGTCTTATGTTATAGAAAAAATCAATGCTCCGAATATGGCAAATTGTATTAGGATTGCATTTCATTTTCTCCTCCATTGCATTCATGTATCTTCCCTCCCCTTTTCTTCCAATCCATGACTTAGGATTTTGGTTGTGCAAATGGTGATTCCTTCCATCTTCCCCTTTCTCCTTAGGACCCCTATGATTCTTTGGCAGGCGCAATTACATACCAATCACCTCCTTCGCTTCCATCATTATGCAGGCCCTTATTTACATTTATGATCACATTGCATTTCCATTACTTATTAGCATTTCCATTACTTATTAGCATTTCATTCCATGTGCACAATCATTTTAAGGTGTGTAGGTTAATGTTAATTAATTATTCTATGCATCTTATAATTCATTTCATTATTAATCCATTGCATATTCACTTTAGTTCATATCATTAACATCTCGTATGCATCATTTCCAAATCTTGCATCATAAACATTAGACATCATGCATATCATATAATATCATCCACATAGAAACAATCATAACTCATCCATCACATCCTGCATCATAAACATAATCATCAATCCATATAGGCATAAACATAAATCATTATAGGCATATCCATACATTGCATCACAATAATCATCCATAGTAATATATAAACATATACATATGCATAAGTAGATCATCCATCACATACACATCATATAGTGTCAATAAGGGCTCTCACGTATCATATCAAAAAATCACAAAAATACAATGTCCATCATATAATTCATAATCATGTCTATGAAATACATCACAATACATATCCATCGTATGCCATCAAAAATAAAGTACGAGTACAGAGCTATGGCTCTTCTATGATCTTTGCTGCTCAGTACTGTATCCGTCTTGCACTTGTCAATAACCAGGATCATGTCCCTCTGATCCTCTAAACCATGAGTTGCTTGCATTCGATCTCTATGGTGACTCTAGCACTGGCCCTCTGCGTGGAGGTGTCTCTCTCATGCTTCTATGTCCCTACTGACTGGGATGGTGTTGGTATTTGTGGCACCACTCAAACATAGGTGGGTACCCACTGTGCTAGATCTAACAGTACAAAGTAATAGACACACATATAGTAGCTCACCTATTTCATATACTCGTCCCGATCTCCCACCTACTATCTGGCTGAATCCCGCTCTACCCTATACCTAATATGATATCCACAAATGGACCTCCTCTCTTGAGCCCATGCACCCTATGCTAACCGTAGCTGCTCAATATTTGATCCCATCCATAACACTTGATCCTTGGCTTTCTCCCTCTCCTCCCGCATAGCCTGTACCTATGACTATAGTATCTGAACCTCTGCCCTTGCCTCACCACCCTATGTTGCATGTACCTGCCCCTGCGTTGCATCTCTCTCCATAACCTATATTTGTGCCACTGCTACATCTCTCTCCCCTGCAAGACCTTCACCTATGACCATAAGGAATCCCTCTTTGTATCGATCACCTGTACTGAAGCCCTCATGGTCTCCTCCCTCTCTTACATCTGTCCCATATCTCCCATTATCCCCTTTGCCACCTCAACTCTATCACAGAGCTCATCTTGCTCCTGTTTCAACTCCCTCATCTCTCTCAATAGTCCCTCTACCTGCCTCCTCAGATCCTCCATATCCCTCTCTACCTCCACTAGAGCCTCTATCGATATCTGCCCTACCGCTCCTCTAGACTCTCGCTGACCCCCTGCCTGTAGTATCATCACGGTCGCCTCTAGTCTTTTTGTCTCCCATCTCTTTGCCTCCCCTGCCTTATGCTCCCTCAATACCTCTCCCTCCAAATGAGTCACCTCTACATCTAACTCGCTCACCTCTGCTCGCAACTCATCTATCTTGGATTGCAGCCTCTCTCCCTCCCTCTGTAACTTCATCTAATGACGTGACACCACATTGGCCACTACTCAGTACTCTCTCTCACTCTCTGCTAGTTGGGCTCGCAACCTGATCACCTCAGCCTCCAATCTACTCCTCCCTGCCTTAGAGTCTCTCAACCTCTACTCAATAATATGTAATCTTGCCTCAACTCCTCTCAACCATGCAGATAGATCCTCTACTATTGAAAGCATCATGGCCAATGGAAGAATATCATGTACATCCATATCCATCTTCTCTACCTCTCCCTCATCTCTTATGTCCATCACCTCAACCTCCTCCCTCTCCCCCATCGCCTCTGCATCATGTCTCTCATCCTCAGGCTCGACCCGTGCCCTTCGTTTCCTCCTCCTCCTACCCAGTCTCTGCTAACCTCCATCATCCTCCCCCTGCCCTCCCTCTCGTGGCTCTACTTCTCTAGTTTCGTTTGGCACTCCCCTCTGTTGTCCTCTTGCTCTGCTTGCCTCTAGCTTCTCTCCTCTTGCTATGGATGCCCCTAGCCCTCTCCTCTGCTACCCTTCTTACCTTCGGCTCTCTCCATGGCCTCCTCCCTCTCACTCTCCCTTGTCCTGCCAATTTGATCTCATCCTCTAGTCCAAATCCTAATGCCTCCCTGATCAACTCCTTCAATGTAATCTAAACGGGTCAGTGTCGCACGAACCATGTTACATATCTAATAGGCATCCTTGCATATACCAACCCTCTAGTCCTCCCTGGATAAGTCACTAGATCATGCTCGAGTGTCTCCCAATGCTCCCACACAAACTCTAGCAGAATCGACTCCCCCCATGGTCGCTCCCATGAAATCCATCTAAACCTCTTTGTTGCACGTGGAATATCCTGTATCAACCCATACTTCCTTGTCACTCAGTCTAGCCTATGTGAATCCACTATCTGAGGCTCCTTCCCAACTATATAACATCGATTCATGAATTGTCTCTTATGTCTAACCACATCCTCCTTCCACTTCATAAAGCATCATGCCATATATGGCCTCCACACTATCTCCTCCTCCTCCAACTCATCAAATAGCCTCCTCCATCCATCAAGATTTCTGCAGCCTTGATATTGAAACACCTAGTCATACTTTGCTCCATACCAATACGCCACTGGAAATGTTGTATCCTCTTGTCCCACTCTCACTACATATGGCCTGGTCACACTAATAAGCTCCCACACCCATACCTGAAGCAGTGTCACATGGCACACACTGAGTCCCCCTCGATAGCATATTAGATTCATATCCCTATACAACTATGCAAGGATGCATGGACCCTATGCGAACTCTCCCTCCCTCCCCTCGACAATATGTTGAAACACCTCCATGTAGCCCAGGCTGTAGAACCGACCACTCCTATCCAGTATGAGTATCCCGCTAATCAGCCCGCACATATATAATGGTGACAACGATACTCTCAATCCCAAACATTTTTCCACATCTAGCCCCTTCTTCTATATAGGAAGGTCCTCTAGCCTGAACATGACCCACATAGCTTGATCCAACACCTCTCCCTCTGATCTTGTAGCACTCACCATATGCCCTACTATGGGCAGCCTTAATTTCCGCTAGACATCCTCCAATGTCACTCTCATCTCTCCTATCAGGAGATGGAAAGTCGAGGTTGTTGAATCCTAGCACTCGATTAGGGTTGGTAGCATCTCTCGATGCGCTTTGATGGATGGATACCCCAAAAAATGCAGCAGCCCTGCTTGGGCTAGAGACTGATGATCTGCTCCCGTCATCGCCCATTGGTCGCCTCCATCACTTCTGATCTCCTCTCTCGCATCCGCAAGCTATCAAACCGCTGTAACCACATCACACAACTTGTTAGTCACCAAATCCTCGCCTTCATTTCTTTCCTGGCCCCAGGTTCCTTTTCACACTAACACTCTTTCTTGCAATAACTTTCCTAAGATGTCCCCCTTTATGATCTTTTTCTTTCTAGCACTTTACTCTTTTTTTCTATCTTCTTTCTTGGCCTCCCTTCTTTTCCCTTGGTGCCTTCCCTTTTGAGATGTGGTCATCCCTTTTGGGGCAGGGCCGCCCCTTTTGGGGTGCCGCTACCCTTAAGGGCGGGGCTTCCCCTTAGGGCATCACTGCCATTGGGGGCGCGATCGCCCCTGCGGGCGCAACTGCCCCCCTCGAGGTGTGGTCGCCCTTGTGGGTGGGCTGCCCCGCTGAGGTGCGACCGCCCTTACTTGGGTGGGGTCGCTCGTCGTTTGGCCATGGCCATCCCTGTGTGGGTAGCCAAACCCGTTTTCCTCTAATCTAATTGGGTTTTTTGTTAGAATAAATCCCCTTTCCCCCCACATCATTATTTGGCATTTCTTCCTACCCGGTGGGAAAAATTGATTTTCACCTTCTACCCATTTTTCTACCCTACCCCTATTCCCAAACCCATGTTTTCAACTAGCATGATAACTTAGAAATACATCATAAAATGCTAGAAATCACAAAGAGGGTTTTGAGCCGAACCTGGTGTGGGATTGCACACTCGACATAGAAACTCCACACCTCATCTCCTCAATGGATGATGTCATCATCGTAATCCTCTAGCATCTCCTCTCTCTCCTCTCCTCTCCTCTCTCTCACTCAACTACCAGTTGTGCAAATGAGGAATAATAACTCTAAATTTACTATTTATACCTTCCCTCCTTTTCCCCTTTTTAAAATAGAGTGTATTTTTTTCCTTTATTTAACCTTTTTCTCCTCCAATTAATCCTCCAACTTTTGGGGGCCACCATTTGTGCCTCATGTCCCCATTTGAATCCGTTCAAACACTAATCTTCATGGTTTTTCGAGCTCTATCCAACAACACCTTCTTTTTCATATCGATAAGTTGCTCAAGTCCCCTTTTCCTTCCCCTACCGCCCTCTCAAAGGGGCATACCCTACCATATCCATCCATATCTCCTTCTTGATCATTTTCCCGCATGATTGGGGCATCTCCCTTCACTCCCCTCTATTTGAGAAGTTCACACAACCTCTCCTATGTTGGGGCATCTTTTCCCAGTCACTTCCTCTATAGAGTCATCTACATTTTAGTTTTCTTCGAAACAATGTTATTCTAACTATATTTCGAAGAGGGGAAAAATGTAGACATCCAAATTTGACCACTTTCATATGGTAAAAATCCTATCATGTATTAGTCTATATTAATTAAATGACATATTTAATTAATATTATCCCCTTTCTCTAAGGTTCCCAAAAGTATTTAATTAAATACTTTATCCTTTATCGTTTCCTCTCTAAATTAAATAAATGCATCAAATTATTTAATTTAGTAGATTATCCTCTTCAATTTTAAATTCATTCTTTCTCTCTCCTTGTCCCATTCTCCATAGCCTTTCCACTAATCTGGATTAATCTAATTAATCCTTCATTAGGATGTGAATATCCTTAATCAAAATTAATGTCACATCCTCTATATTTAGCCACTTGCCTCTAATCTTCATTAATTTGTTTAATCGCCTATTTGCACAACCTTAATCCTAATCACTTACCTTTTCTAGCATGTCCTTAAGTCAACCTTTCATAGTAATTACCTTATTAGGTTTGACCTCTTCTCCATGTGAATTAAAAGTTCATACTTATTCCCCCCATGCATTTCTCTTCCCCATGACCTCTCATAAGTCACGTCAATTACATGGGACAAGGACCTTCTCTTATCCATTGGGTTATTCCTAGCATGTGAATTAAAAATACATATTTATTTCTCCAATACCATTTTAAATCCCCATGGTGACAAGAGTGGACTTTCTAAAATTCCTCACTTGTCACTTTCAACCCCACTTGGGGACAAGGAATTCTTTTTTGAGGAAATCCTCTCTAATCCCAAGGTACTTGCAAGTACCTTGGGACTACATGGCCTTTTTTCCATGCCACCTTGTCCTTTTTCTATCTCACCCTCAACATGGTAAGATGTGAGTCCTCAACTCACCACAACCCTTCATTTTGTCTACGGTGGATCAATCTCAACCATCTATTTTTCTTTAAGTGGAGAGCCTTGTTCTCAAACTAGGGGTTAAGGATTTTGAAGCCATTATTGTAGCATTTAAGACACTCAAGCTATTTTGCATTCTCACCTACCATCTTCCAAAATTCAGTCACCTCCATTATTGCAACCATATTTCCATCAAGGAGCATACACCAAAAAATTCTTCAAGGGCCAACCACTTCAACAAGCTAAGCAAACAAAAGGTATAATAGTTATTGTTGTTTTGTTGTTGTTTGTTTAGTTTCAACTAGGCCTAATCATTGAAGTGTTTGTGTTTTTCTTTGTTGCATTTCTTTTTAGTTTTGCATTTGACTCAGTTAAAACACTTGCACACAGTATGTAACATGATATCGTACCCCCCATACCCCATGCTACATGGTGGACAAAAAGCACCTTGATGAATGGCTAGCTGCATGTCGTTAGGTGGTGTTGTAAAAAAAAGATGCATGCCTTGCGGGAAATGAGAAAAAGGTAGAAAAAATACACCTACCATTGCCATTTTCCACATTTGCATTTTTCCACTTTGTGGGTGGGGAGGGAGGAGGCACAGGCGAGGAAAATGGAGTTGCAAGTGGTGGAACCAGAGTACAATTTTTTTCTTTTTTATGTACATAGGTGTGTTTTGTCTCCATTTTTGCTATGTGCACAAAGCTAAAAGTCGCCATTTGGAACATTTCATTTTGCAGTTTGGTCAGGAGCACAAACAATGTAATGGAGGCCGAATGCATTCAACACGCACGATGACTACCCAACATGTATGTATATTTTCCATTGTATATGCCATTTTTCCATTATGTAGGAACTATGGAGCACAACAGTTAAATGGGTTTATGTGAAGCATTGAACAATGGTTAAATGGGTTTTGTGAAAAGCATTGAATGATTGTTGGTTAAAGAAAAAGGGTTTTCATTGATGGAAAAATAAAATGTTTTGTTTGCATGTAGGGTTTTCATTTGAAATGCATAGTTGTTTCTGTTTATGTAGAATAAAAAAATTGAACTAGAAATTTATTACATTCACCACAGTAAGGATCTAATCTAAAAATATATCATAACTTCTTAATGCAGAATAAATTTTGGAAGTTTAAATGACCCATACACTTGTAATTCAAGATATGACAACTAGAATCACCTATATATAGTGGAGAAGCTTTGTGTCTCCTAAAGCATCCTTCTCAATCCACCTGCTCTTGATTTCTTCAATTTTGTTTCCTCAAATATATCAACCACCTGGAAGGAAGACAAGTGTTAGCAATAGATTAAATTGGAAAATTAAAGACATTTGGTGATACAAAGAATTATTTTTATTCCAAATTTCACCAATATACAATTTATATGTTGTGGTGAGTGCAAAATGCCAACTTCCACAGACAATCAACAAACATATTAAACTATACAATGGGAATTTAATTTCCAATTTAACCTATTGCTAACACTAGTAGTATGTATCAACAATTATATCTATCATTCTGCCATTCTGTAGGAATTGTGAAGCATTGAACATTCATTCGGATATATAAAATACTCATCCATCCTAACATATGAAAGAGGCCATAACTTACAATAATCAATAAGCGCATAGAAGATAGAACTAGAAGGATACCACGTACCACTATCAGACTTCTGTTTATATCACGTGTCTCTCAATGAACATCTAAATGACATATCGGTATCGTAACCATTGTTCAATGATATTGTAAACTGAAACATTACTTGTACAAACGACTAAAAAAATATAGATCATTGCAAGAACAATGGTTAACAAGTCAACAAAAGTCTTGTTGATCACCTTGATTGACCAAAACATAACAGTTAATCTGCCAACAAAACACACTTATGTACATACAAAAATGAATAAAACTGTACACGAAAGCATACACAGAAACATAACATGAAAAGAAGGCATAATAGGATGTTAGTGCAGAAAAGAGAATTAGTTGGATGGAGACATGTGTGAAAAAGGAAGACAAATTTAGTAAACAACTTCTTAAAAACAAAACATTTGCATTCTCTAATCAGAAACACTCTCAAAGCTGAGAATAGTATTTGGATTACAAGTTTCATAACACATACTATTTTCCAACATGCAAATTTATATAGACAACATGCTTCTAATGAAAACCTTAGAGTTTGTAGGTAGTAAGAATGTACTAAAATTTATTCACCTTCACAATTTATAGCAAATCTTACTTACAGAAAAAATCGAAATTCAATTTCATCATATCATTTAAAAATAAATGCACAATATGATTTGTAGGTTGGAAAACACAATGTGGTTTGCCATTTATTTCATTTTGTACATTCAAAGTTACGCGGTTGAGAGCACATGTAGGAATGTCTTGAAAATATTTTTTTAATTAGGCAATAGGAATGCAATGAAAGGCAACATTTTATAAACACCCACTGTTTCCCAACAACCATTAAAACTCTGAATGATTGTAGGTTGGAAAACACAATGGGAGGTGAGTGCATGATTTATGAAACCTCCAACCCACACAATGTTGTAGAACCCTCTACGGACATAACTAATCTCCCGATAAAATGCACCTATGTACATACAAAAACATATAAAAACATACATGACAACATACATGGAAACATACATAGCATGAAGAGAAGACGTAGTGTGGGACCTGCCAAATAGATGAAAGAAGCGATGAAATCGTTGGACGGAAGGAAACGTCATAGCGAGGAAAGCGAGGAGGTGTCTCGTCACATCGAATTACGCCAGTGCTTTTTTGCCTTTTGCAAGAAGCTATCCGTTCACTGTGGGAGGGAAGGGCATTCATGTGATTAAGACATGCGTTTTACATTGTAACAAGTATTGTTCTTGGAAAACACACTGTGTTCTGGGTTTTCTCACTCTGCAAGTTGAAAGTGAATAGTTGGAGAGCAAGGGGGCATTGCAGGCAGGGGAGGCGATCGACCAAGTTGAGGTGAGGGCTTTCTAACCAACTATATGTACATAGGTGCATCAACTCAATTTTCATAGTTTTACAACACTGTGTGGGTTGCAGATTTCTTAAAACTCAATGTTTTCCAATCCCATTACATTATTACTATCTAATTCACAAAAGGCTCTCAAGACAATCACAAAACATACCAAATTGAGGCGAGGGGTGAGTAACCAATTGGGTTGTTACTTGTAAAGGTTTTTAAAATATTATGTGGGTTGCAGATTTCCAAAAACCAGTGATTTGCAACCTGAAATTTTATAAAACAATATGAATGCAATTTAGATAGTACAAACAATGTGAGTATGAGTTGTCATTTTCAGATTAATTTTTTTTGGTGTAGGAATTGGAGGCAGAATGACATGTGTTTTCAGTTTGGAGAAAGAAGGGGGAAAACACTCTGCATTTCATATCTGCACATTAAAAGTCGAAGGTTGGAGTGCACATGTAGGAGTTGGAGGAGAAAACCAATGTTTTGAAACCTAAAATTTAACAAAATGGTATCAATGTAATTTAGACAATACAAATGTAATGAAAGGCACCTTATAACAAGACTTACATAGAATAAAAATTGCATTTCTATTTCTTAATATGATCCAAATATACATGCATAGTATGATTGCAAGTTGGAAAACACAGTGGGAGGTGAGGTGACAACATGATTTATGAAACCTCCAACACACAAAATGTTGTTAAACCCTGTACACACTAAAGCCATTTATACCTTACTAGTTGTATAGAAAACGATGCCTATCACCACACTCCTATAGTCTAAATAACACAAAGCTTTTCAATACATACATACTGTTTTGGAAAATACTAGGATGCAAAACACCGTGTTTTACAAAACTTGCAATCCACTCAAGCAGATAAACATACCTGCTAGCTTGGAACACCTGCAACTACTTCCCGTTGCTCTCCACCAAAACGTCGTTGTACAAAATGGGACCTCATCTGGGATTTTGATATTTGCAAATAATGGATTTGAATGCCACATTTTTTTGGGTTTTAAAAAACCCGCTAGCACTGACACGTTTTCTTGGCAACGGGACAAGCAATGGCACGTGGAGTTAACGTCCAACCATCAAGTTTTTTCCATCAGTGTTATTTGTTCGTCTGGCCACCTTTTCCATCGGGGCCATTTTGTCCACCGCATGGGATGGGGAATGGGGGGTATGATATTATGCTACACACATAGGAGGCCTACAACTCCATTTTTCTCCCGCATGTCCTCCCTCCCCACCCACCAAACTGCAAAATGAAATGTTGCAAGTGACGACTTTTAGCTTTGCGCACACAACAAAAATGTACACAAAACAAACTTATGTAAATAAAAATATGAAATTTTTTTACTCTGGTTTGGCCGCCTACAACTCCATTTTCTTCGCCTACACCTCCTCCCTCCCCACCCACCAAAGTGGGAAAATGCAAATGTGGAAAATGGTGATGGTAGGTGCGTTTTGTCTAGATTTTTCCCATTTCCCGTTGGCCGCACATACTTTTCCAATGATGCCACCTAACAGCATGCGGCTAGCCACCCGTCAAGGTGCTTTTTATCCACCGTGTGGCATGGGATATGGGGGCTACGATATCATGTTACATACATAGGTGCTTTTTGTCTTGGAGTTATCTTTTTCCATATTGGAGAGTATACACAAGTAATAAAAGATGATTCATATAATTATCATCCATCTGGTGGGCCCCGTACTACACCGTCTCTTCATGTTATGTATGTTACCATGTATGTCATTATGTATGTTTTCATGTGTTTTTGTATGCACAGGTCACTTTTGTCTAGGAGTTAGCCGACTCCTAATATACCAATATTAGAGGGAACAACTAATAGTAAACGGTGTATTTTCCAACACTACAAATAATGTGGGCATTTTATTTAAACACAACAATGGAAGGTGTGATTTTGAAGACATTCATACTATTTTGTAACATTCAATATTGCAAAATCGTACGTGTTAAGAAGCAAGCAACCCACCATGAGACAACCCTTTACATTTAAACAAGGAGATTCAAATAACTGAAACCCAACATTGTGTTTTCCAAATTGCAATTACTTTGTGCAGTTTTTCTCTTCAATCATGCGAAATTCAAACACAACAATGGAAGGTGTGATTTTGGAGACATTCATACTATTTTGTAACATTCCATGTTGCAAAACCGTAGGTGTTAAGAAGCAAGAAACCCAATGTGAGACAACCCTTTACATTTAAATTGAGAGGAGATAGTGTGTTTTCCAACACTGCAAATGATGCGAGCATTTTATTTGTTCCAATCAGATGAAAAAAGGGAAATTCCATATTTACATCACCAAAGAATTGTTCTAAAAGATCAAGGTGAACTTCACTACATTTTTTGAGCGTACAAAACCAACACTTTTCATGAGAGAATAACTGAGAAGAGACAGCGTGTTTTCCACCACTACAAACAATGGGAGTGAGAATTTTATTTCTGTTTATTTTTTCTCTTCTGATAGGTATAGTCAAAATCACATTTCACTTTCCTCATCTGATTTGACCAAATAAAAATGCTCACATTATTTCCAGTCTTGGAAAACACACTATCTCCATATAAGGTGTTAAGAAAGAAGCAACCCATATAGTGTTGTAAAACCCTCTGCAACTGAGAGGAGACAGTCTGTTTTCCAACTATGCAAATAATGCGAGCAATTTATTTGTTCAAATCAGGAGAAAGCTAACTCGTAGATAAAAAACACCTATGTATGTAACATGAGATCAAAACAACATTTCACTTTCCTCATCTGATTCGACCAAATAAATGCTCACATTATTTGCAGTGTTGGAAAACAAACTGTCTCCATATAAGTTGTTAAGAAACAAGCAACCCATATAGTGTTGTAAAACCCTCTGGAACTGAGAGCACAAAGTGTGTTTTCCAACTTTGCAAATAATGCAAGCAATTTATTTGTTCCAATCAAATAAAGACAATGAAATGGCATTTGGATTGTAGCAAAGAGTTCAAAAATTTGAAAGTGGACTTCATTACATTCTTGGAGCATAATAAAATAAAACTCTTCATATCAAACTAACTGAAATGTGACAGTGTGTTTTCCAACACTGCAAACAATCTATAACACTGTGCGTTGCAGGTTTCATTATACCTACTATTTTCCAATTTCATTACATTCTTACTATCTAATTCACAAAATCTTCTCAAGACAATCACAAAATATACCAAATTGAGGTCAGGTGTGAGTAACCAGTTGGGTTGTTACTTCTAAAGGATTTTAGAACAGTAAGGGTTTTAGGAGACAGTGTGTTTTCCAAAATGATAGTGTAGAAAATAGCGACAAAAATGGGATCTCGTCTGGGCTTTTTCCTATTTGCAAATTATGATTTCCAATGCCATTCTACGGGGTTATTATTTATGTGATTTTTTGTTGAAGGTTTTTTAATTTTTGTTTCCTCCCCTCTATGGTTTAAAATTTTGCACTTGCTGAATGAAATAGATGACAACCCATTGTGGAAAAATGAGTGAAATAAGTGAATAACGTTTACAAAAAGCATAAATCATGCGAAATATATCAAGAGGTTGGAAAATGCAACATGGAGAACGTCGCCATTGTTCACATTCTTATTTTGAATGTTGCAAGGTTTTCGTTGGGGAAACAAGTATTTATTTGAAATGCAAGGCTGTTAATGTTCTTGTGTGTCGAGGGTTTTTTAATTTTTGTTTCCTTTCCTCCCGTATGCTAGTTTTTGAATTTTGCCATTGCCGAATGAAATAAACGACAACCCATTGTGGAAATATGAGAGAAATTACTAAATAATATTTATAGAAAGCAGAAACCATGCAAAATATATCACGAGGTTGGAAAACGCAACTTGGGTTCTGCAATAAAATGATATATTTTGAAAACCACATAAAGCCCAGAATGACGCCATTCTTCCACATGATTTCTAGTTTCTGTAAACTTTATTCACTTATTTCACTCCTACTTCCATGCTATTTCATTCGGCAAGCACAAAATTTCAAAAACAACTATTTCATATGTAAACCCTACATGCAAACAAAACATTTTTTTTTGCCATCAAGGAAAACCCTTTTTCTTTTACCAATAGTCGTTCAATGCTTTTCACAAAACCCATTTAACCGATGTTCGTGCTTCACACTTCCTACAGAATGGCAGAATAACACACACAATGGCAGATATACATACCTGTTGGGTAGCCGTCGTGCGTGTTGAATGGTCTTCTCTCGTTCGGCCAGTGTTTTGTGTCGCCTACGCTCTACAAAATCAAATGTTCCAAATGACTACTTTTAACTCTGCGCACACAAGAAAAATGTACACAAAACACACCTATGTAAATTAAAAAATGAAAACCTTTTACTCTGGTTCGGCCGGGAATGCCTGCAACTCCATTTTCTTCGCTTGCGCTTCCTCCCTCCCCACCCACCAAAGTGGAAAAATGGAAATGTGAAAAATGGCAGATGGTAGGTGCGTTTTGTTTATCTTTTTCTCATTTCCCGCCGCCGGCCACACGTCTTTTTCCAATGACGCCACCTAACGGCACATGGCTAGCCATCTGTCTAGGTGGTTTTTGTCCATCGTGTGGCATGGGGTATGGGGATACGATATCATGTTACATACATAGGTCACTTTTGTCTAGGAGTTAGCTTTTTCCTCTATACTCCTACTACACTACATGCAAATATCTATCAACATGTCCATTATAGAGTGGATGCAATTGCTAATTATAGCAAGAAAAAATACAAGGTTCAAAGGAGGTAAAAAGCTTTAATCTTTTGATAAGATGGAAAGTGCCTTAAATGAGATTACCTTAATGAATTAAGCTTGTGGAGAGTGGTAAGAAAGAAAAATGAACCGTTAAAAAATACCAGAATAAGAAGGGTTTTTCAATAAAATCAAGATATCAAAAGTTACACTGGGAATGCCCACCTTCACTCTTTCTTATTTGAAAACCCATCGATGGGCATTACAATCACAATATTGTTGGGAATATGCAGCTTATTCAACTTGGTAATATGCAATGGTATGAGATCATGGTTGAGCTTGTGCAACATCACTTGTAAGACTTATAATGGACAAAGTGTGGTGGATTATGTCATTTTATCTCGTAAATATACAACTAGGATAATGGAGCTTGTGATTGGTAAATGCCCAATAGAGTTGAAGTCGGATCATAACCCAATAAATGTAAAACTTGACATTCACATATTCAAGCAACAAGGGGAACAAGACCTTATCAGCAAGAAGAAGGCCCCCACCAGGGTAGAATTCTCATGACTTAAGAAAATCAGGAAATCTTCAAGGCAACCCTCAAAAATCTTGTTCAAGAATCTAAAGACAAATCAACTTCCATAAAGGAGCACCCAATAAACAAGAACACTTTGATTCCTCTAGTGCACAAAGCCTTGGGTGAGTGTAAGAGGACTAGACCCAAGAGAGGAAATACAAATACTTTCCCAGCAAACCCTTGGTTTGATATAGAGTGCAAGCTAACAAAAAGGAAGCTCCGTGAGGGAGGAATGAGAGTGGAAAACAAGAAAGAGTATGAAAGGGTGATACGAAATAAAAAAGAAAGGTACGTAAGTACAAGAAGAATGGAGCTGATTATCCTCGGAAAGAACAACCCCAAAATTTTTTGGAAGGAGCTACAACAGAAAATAAAACAAATGGGAAATAATATTACAAGTTCTCAATGGCTAGACTATGCAAAACTACTTTATGAATGTGAGCAAGATAAGCATAGGCCTCCTATAATCAATGTTGCCACCGAACTTTTCACTGTGGAAGATATCAGTCAAGGCATTAGAAGGTTGGCAGGAGGGAAGGCACAAGATATTGATGGGCTGCAAGCAGAGCATTTAAAGTGGGGTATTGAGGTCCTTGCACCTTGTATTAGGGGCATTTACAATAGGGTTATTCAAGAAGGCTTCCCAGAAGGTTGGACCACTAGTGTTGTTATCCTGTTGTACAAAAGTGGTGACATAAATAACCCGTCAAACTACCGCACTATTATGATTAATCCTCTTATGAAAATTTTTTTTGGAAGCATGATTGAGCACAGGATCAGCACTTGGGCTGAAACAGAGGGAAAAAGAGTTGATGGGCAAGTTGGTTTTAGGCCCAAGCATTCCACTATTGATCATGGAGTTACCCTTAGATTCTTGATTGAAAAAATTTGGGATATTCAAGGTAGTGAAGCCTATTGCTGCTTTGTTGACTTAAAAAAAGCCTTTGACATAGTTCCACGAGGCAAGTTATGGAAGAGAATGGAGGATTTGGGTGTTCCACATGAGCTTAGAGCGGCTGTTCACAGGCTTTACGAGCTAGTTAGAGCTAAAATCAGAACCAATGATGGTATGTTAGAATGCTTTGGCAACGACTTTGGCGTCAAACAGGGTTGCCCACTTTCCCCAACGTTGTTTGGGCTTTACATCGATAAACTAGAAGAATGGATTGACAAGGTTGGTGGGGAAGGCATTCATTTGGCCAACTTTGTAATAAAATTACTCTTATATGCCGATGATCTCATTTTAATTGCTAAAACTGTATCTGATTTGAGAAAAAATTTGAAAGCCCTTGAAACGTTTTGTCAAGAGGTCGGGATGCAAGTGAACACTAGCAAAACCAAAATAATGATCTTCTCACTGCGAAGGAAAAAACAACAAATTGAATTCCTCTTTGAAGGCAAGCCGCTGTAAATTGTAGATGAGTACAAGTACCTTGGCCTTGATTTCCACAACAAACTTAGTTGGGAAACATGTAGAGAAAAGAGAATACAAGGAGGCTGGAAAGCATTATACTCTTTGCAAAACAGATGCAAAAATGCAGAATTATGGGATTGGAAAACTAAAAGAACTCTTTTTGGTCTTCTTCTCACTTCGGTGATTCTCTATGGGTGTGAAATTTGGGGCAGCAACATGTCAGATCAGAAATGGAGACAAGTGGAAAGAATACAAAAACATCTAATTATAAGTAGCCTCAAGCTCAATACTGCAGTGCCTTATTAGATTTTATTGGCTGAGACCGATACTTTCCCTTTGGAGGCTTCGACGATGATCCAGTTATTAAGCTACTTAAAAAAGGTCCAAATATGGAGAGTCATTGTTGGCCTAAGCTAATTGTGAAAGAAGAGCTAACTAGAAGAAATAACACCTGGATGAAACGAAATATCAAATGGATGAAAAAGTGGGATGTGAAGATGCATGAGTGCCCAAACACAAACGAAGAAATAGAAAAATATGTGAGAGAACAATTCAAATATGCAATATGGACGAAAAAAATAGGGCGTAAAAAGGATTATTATATCAAGGAATTCAATCCCATGAGGGACCATGAAGAAAAGGCTTATATAGGAGCGAATATCAAATGGAAAGCAAAAATGCTGATAGCTCAATTGCGAACTAGTTCGCATCATCTTAGGTGTGAAATGGGCAGGTGGGTTGTTCCTAAAGAGGAGTGGGAAAATAGAATATGTCATTTTTGTAACAAGGGTACGGTGGAGATGGAGTGGCACTTCATTGTGGAGTGCTCAACATATAAAGACATTGTAACAGCTATGGGCACTGTGCAGGTTGATAATTTGTGTACCTTGTTTGAAGAGCCAAGGCTAGACAAAATTGCAAACTTCATCATCAAAATACACTGCAAAAGGACTGATCTCAATCGGAGCTTACAAACTGACTAGGGCCTTTCTGTTGGGGGCTCTTGTGCTATTCTTGGGTCCCATAGGCTTCTTTGGCCTCGTGGACGTCATTAAAATTTTTCATTTCATTTCATTTCAATCAAGAACAGCCGATATCCCATCCATATCATATTGACTTATGTTTTTTACTAAACATTATCCATATCTTAACGAACTAGAGCTTTTTTCCATTAAACACTGTTCTTATCTCATGAACTTTTTTTTTTCCATTAAACACCATTGGACAAAAATATAGATTTCAAATCTTATCTAATGTGGACGATGCCAAACTAGATGCTGAAAAAGTGCAGCAAAATCAGTACTGCAAAATCTGGCTAAGCCTATATCAACAAAAGTAGAATCAATGGCCTGCCAAGTGCCACACCATTTGAATATCTGTTCATTCATATAGCATTCAAAAAGGGTAAAATACAAATCATGATTGCCAGAACAGGGTGTCTAATCAACGTTTCACATTCACCATTATTTGTTTTATCCCTCATTGGGTTACTGTGCCTCGTAAAATTCCAATAACAGAGCACTTTAGTTAAGATGGTGACAGCTGTTGGGGTCTGCATCAACTTGGTGGTCGCTTAGTTGGCTTCTGTGTTGTGATGCGTGTCGGCTTAAAGATTTGGACCTCACTATTTTATCATTGAATAGGTACTGTTCAGTAATTGCTCTGTAATTTCTAATTCTACTTTTGGAGCACATTTTAAACAACATTTCAGGAATTGTTTTACGGTTTTACCTCTCGTTTTGGTCTCAGAAACAACCCACAAAAGACTTGAGTGCTCCAAGCTTGGAGAATCCATGTTGTTTTTTTCCTTGGGTCCCATTAACTGCTTGAATTTTTGGCGTCATTAAAAGCTGCCATTTCATTTCATTCCGTCGATAGGCACTTTCTGACATCTTTATGCTGTGGTTTTTTATGATTGATCATTGAGTGTCCCTGTTTAGTAGGCCAGTGTGTAGCCAGCATGCTGGATGCACTATTGTAAAAAATACTACTTAATTATAAATCAAAACCATTGTCAAAGAGATTTTACATATTAATTTTTATTTTTGATAAAATGCATCCACCATGTTGGAGAGGCGTTACCTTGGCGTAGCTATAGGTCTCTGAAATCAGTGTGTGATCAGGTCGCAAGCAACAACTAATAGGTCATGACGCTTTGAATAGTGAGGGCACTATGGTTCAATTTCATTAATAATGATATTTCTCAGAAGTTGAATGGTCCTGAAATTCATTCGGTATTGTTCTTTTTCATATCTTTTGCTGTTATTGCAATAAGATGAACTCCGTGTAAAGGGAAAAGTCTACTCAAAACCAGGCTTTGAATATATAAGATATAGTTACTCTGTTGGCTTTTGTAGACTAAGTTAGTTTGGGGGCTTAATCAGATTGTAGTCCACATATGATTCTGATTCTGTTAATTAGGATGATTCTGTCTTGAGTTTGTTGGTTTACATGTGCTGACCCATTCAGTCTGGGTGCTTCATTATGGTTATATTCTAGCCAGGACTTTGATTACGTTCAGGGATTATAGTGGGGTATTTGTTTTAAAAAGAGGCTTCCTTTACAGGTATTGTACGACATGTTTTAAATATCAAACTATCAGTTTTACTGTTGATAACTTCATTTCAAGCTCCGGACTGTGATATTTTTTGAGGCATGAAATCATGGGTTTTGTGGCTTAATTGTTGTGGATATGAGTTTTTAATCTAGAAACTAAACTGGGGCCTTCAGGCAGGTGCTCACTTTCCTTGTAATTTCTTTACACAATTACAGCTTCATAGTTGTGGTTATAGATCCTTAATCAAAAAACAATCTGGAGTCTTTGCCATGGTACGCAATTTCCTTCTTATTTTCCTTAATCTAAAAACTGAACTGGGGCCTTCAGGCAGGTACACACTTTCCTTGTAATCTCTTTACACACTTACAGCTTCATAGTTGTGGTTATAAATCCTTAATCAAAAGACAAACTTGAGTCTTTGCCTTGGTACTCATTTTCCTTGTTATTATCCACACTTACAGCTTCTCAGTAGTTGATATGTGTACCCACTTTCCTTGTTATTTTTCGCCCTTATGGCTTGGCTTCTTAGGTGTCGATATAGGTCCTTAACCAAACTTTCCTTTTTATTTAATAAACACTCATAGTTTCTTAATTGGAGATATGGGCCCTTATCTAAAAGACTACACTGTGCTGAGTGGTCTTCAGTAAGTTGTATACACACATGAACCCAAAGGCTTGACACCAGAGCATTGACTAGAACGTCACTAAGGTACCCAACTTCCTAGTTATTTATTGTCGCACACGCATTCCTTGATTCTTTTTTGTACATTCGCACACACTCATTCCTCGATTCTTTTTATTACATTCATTCGCACATGCAATTTCCTTAAGTATTCTCTCACAAACAGAAATCCGATAAACTTGCCACAACATAAATATAGAGATATTGATGAGAATGGAACTCATGGCTTGAGTTTTTTGGATATGGCTCATTAATGAAAAGACCAAACAAGGGTCTTCAGCAAGGTACCTGCTTTCCTCGTTTATTATTGCATAAACGGGATGCAAATAGACTTGGTATGATATAGACATACCAAGTATCGTACTTGTGGAGATAGGTCCTGATTAAATAAATAAGTTTGAACTTGTTGATTGTAATCCAACTGGACGAATGCATGGGTTTACCCTGCATTATTTCAAACATATTTATTGATTCATCTAACATCTGGGTTGGTGGTTTTTTGCAGAGAGTTGCATGAGCTTCCTATTTAAGACGAAATATCTCCTAATGCCACGGTTCTATATATATTGAAACTGTTCAGAAGAACTTGAATGTCATTTATGTTGAGAAATTTGCAACCCTTCAAAAAAAAATCGTTGGCATTAGTTTATTTGTTAGTGAAACAATGAATGGGAACTAAAGTATTCGTAGTTTAACTTTACACAGTCCATCTTAGATTTCACCTTCTTTTTTTCAAAGAATATTAGGAGAAAATTAACACTACTGGGACTCCAGAATACTCTGACAAATCAAAAATAAGATTCAAGCACTGACAAATACTAAGCTATTAAAATATAAAATATTTTACAGTTTTGATATGTCAAGTTTAAATCTGGTATTTGCCCGAGTTCTTACGGATACTTTTGTTGAGTTGGCTAAATGGAAGTGAGTTTGGCATAGTGCTGGCAAGTTTGACCAAGTCTCAAGATTGACATCTTTGAAGGGAGCCAAGTTCATTGGCCCAAACTTTGACAAATTTTGAGGCACTTTTTTACAATTTTCAGTATGTCCAAGAGATATTTTGTGTACTTGGTTCTTTCCACTTGGCCTGGAAGTTGATAATGTTTGTGCAAGAATTTCTTTCTGGCACTGTAATGCCCCAAGCCGACATGCTCATAACAAACCCTGACAGAACAACTTTTTTGTTTTGAAACAATGACAACCATGCCAATAATGCATCAACATGTCGCACTTGCACAACAACGTGCACTCAAGTGTCACAACGAACACAATGACAAGAACAACAAGGAAGCTTCACGGTTCACCATTACATAAGCAAGGTGGCAACAACGGAAGACTAACCACTTGTGGGATAAATCCACCACGATGAACATACGAGAAGAGAGAGAGAGAGAGAGAGAGAGAGAGAGAGAGAGAGAGAACAACACCAACAACGATCGGTTACTAAACCACGATCGCATTCTCTCGCAACACCACACCGGAATAGGATGAGGAAAACATCAAACTCCAATCCACATCAAAGACAGTAAACAACTCTAAACACAAAAGCAAACCTCCACAAGACGTACAAACTCACCACAAATTGGAATAATGATGAGTCACTTCCAAACAACCACACACTTCCCAAGACATCCCATTGCAATGTGGCAACTCACAAGCAAAAGAAGACTACTCCACTATGCCCCATGAACTATGAGGAATGTTGAGGACACTAACAAGGCTAACCAAGAAGGAATACAACCTTCCCAAGTCTTCACAAGACTAGGTGCACAATCTCCCTAACCCTAGGTTTGACAATTGGGTAACTTTAGAAGAAGGCACACAAAATGAGGCAAGAGAAGCCACAAGTTCTCAACGAAAAGACATATTAAGATGCACACAACACCACTAGACCCTTGGGAACATAAATAACAACTTCCATTTACATGGTTTTCCCATATGAGGCCTCGAAACAATGAAGAAAGATCAAGTCCTGAAACAAAGATACTTGACTAGGTTTTTGGAGGTTCTGACGACTAAAACGGCTGGAATGGAAAAAACACAAGGCATAAAAAATATTCATCAATGGCATTAGGCTTAGAAAACCTCTATCTATTAGTGGTTAAGAGGGTTTGCATTTTGTCTTCTGTATGGGAACGAGGCTTCCCAAACATAGCAAGAGGCCTCCTAAGTAGAGTTAGTCAAAATTTGTAGTTTTTGACCTGCTAAAACCAAGCTGCCCCATTGATAACTGGGCTGCCCAAACATACCACAAGGCTGCCCAAACTTACCAGGCCGCCCCACTAGAGTTAGACAACTTTTCGAACAGGCTAGGTTAATACATTGAAGACAGAGCCGCCTAGTACAACACCAGGCTGCCCAACTGTGAAAGATGACTCTTAAATTCATTTTAAGCACCAAATGAGATGTTCCTAAGTTCATTTTAGCATTTGCGCATCATAATATGGAAAAGCATAAATAAATCGTGCTCGGTACACCGAGACATGTAAATAAGCCAATTATCTTCTCCTTTATAAATTTAACATCCATCTCAAGAAGAGGTCCTTTGTCATAAATATTACATTTTGTATGAAGGATAAACATCTAAATACATGAAATAAACTTAATAGTTAATAGAACATGGTGCCATGATGTCCTTCAATCCACAAACCTCTGGTCCCCAATGGTAGTTACCTCACCACCCTACCTAGTGGAATCAAAAGATCCGCTCCCATCATGCTAGGAGATGGTCACACGGGCCACAATCACAACACTCACACCAAACACATGGGGAGAGGGCTTACACACATGTTATACACGAAGTATACAATCAACATATACATCATATCAAAACACTTAACCAAAATCTTAAAACAGATCGAATACAAGAAATCACTTGGTACAATCACAAATAGCATAACATAATCCACATTGGGAAAACTCACCAATTTCACATCATAAATTTGCATTGGTCCAACTCACCAATGCCATACAAAGGATCATCCTTGGGCAAACTCACCAAGGGCAAAACAATACAATCACATGGAAGGGAACACATAATCCTTAAGGTACTACTCAACTACATTAGGGTTAGATAGTAGAGAGCAAGAGAGGGAATGTCATCGCAAACACTCATGTGGGGCTTAGTGTGGAACTGAGTATCCTCTCATACTGACAAGGGCACTTGATCTTACAATTCTTATGCTCCTTGAGCAGCTTGTCTCCATCATCCTTAGCTTGTACGAGTACTCAAGGCATGTGAGGGTATCCATTATCTTGGTTAATTAGTTACCCATGTTTCATTAGTTTTCACTTTGTTGGCGTAAAAACTAACACCTCTGGAGTGTAAGTTTGTACGGACAGCTATGGACATTGCGTAATGAGTGCTCTTCAAATTAGGAGGGGAAACTCCCTCGTTATGCTGGAATGCATTGAAAAAGGAAAGTAAACTAAATCCTATCTTTTTGTTCTTAGCTGGTAGAGGCACAAGGTTAAGAAAACCTAGAACGTTGCAGCTAAGGATTTTCTGGTTTCACAAATTATCTAACTACAACTAAGCTAACTTCTTTAAATCTATCTAGTTTCCTCAAGAAAACAAAGCTTGAGGAAATGGAGCAGGAATGGTTTTTATACGATAAGCTGGGTACAAATTCGCAACATGAAGGCAAGGTGGGCACAACTATTCGCTTGGCTGAATAAGCTTATTATCACACATCATATGATAAGCTTTAAGTACGAGTTCTCAACATGAAGGCAAGGTGGGCACAACTATTTGCTCAATTCGAATAGGCTTATTGATAACAAAACACAAAAGATAGCCAACTAGGACAACAAATTGCATAGGCGAGACATGCGTACAATCTACGATCGAACTAGCCACTATATCTAAGGCAAGCATTCACCACAATAATTGCATGGAACCTGAGTGGCATAACAATTCATTATCAAGACAAACACTCTTGAACGAATCCAAAAAGACAATATTACAGGCAAGGTGGGTGGGCACAACATCTATTAATCTCCTATAAAAGTTCCTTGAACAGATACAATAATAGCAATACTACAGGCAAGGTAGGCGCAGCATGTATGCTATCAAACAAAAGTTCTAATTTACAAGGGTGAACCAATCTTGAGAATAGGCATGTTGCCGACAGCGCAACAATTCTCTGTCACAAGGAAAAGCTAATTACAAATGAGCTGAAAGCTCTTATTTGTAGACATCAAAGGTGTAGGCAACCCTAAAATCACCTTGAGTCAATTAGAGTCTTGCTAGCATGCAAGATCTTTATTCTCTAAACCTAATTGAATGAAACTACACTGTTAACTGGAAAGATACCATCAATTAACTAAAACAAGACTCAACAAAATGGACATGTGCAACATGCACATCCTTATTGAAAGGAAAGCTAATTGATAACTACCATCAGTCAATTGGTTCTAACTGAAAGTCCATCTTCCTGCGAAAATATCTCCAAGAATGAGATAGGCATGCATGATATCAACAAGGAAAACTCAAGGAATGACTTTGAGTTAACTGATGCTTTCGACTCATCCTCATAAATAACTGCAGGATCTAACTGGACATCTACTCCAAGTCTTCTCTGTTTATCACCTCGTCCAGGAATCTGTCGATCATATCATCAACTGGCACTCTAACGCTATCTATGATAATGAACTGCATGTTCAACTCCTCAGCATCCTTGATCGCCCTCTGACTCTCTGACTTCTGCATTTGCCTTGTTGAAACTGGCAGTCATCACCGAGAAGTTATTCAACTTAGACGCCTCAGGATCTCTATCTAAGTTATCACGAACCAACTTCTCAAACTCAGTCTGCACAACATCAAGCTCAGCATACGCACCATCTTCATGAAGATAGTGGCACGAGATCTGAAAGATAAACTCTGGCAGCTCCGCATCTATTGTGATGGCCATTGTTTCTTCTGCAGCTTGACGCTTCTCACATTTTGATGCTTTTCTCTATGGAAGAGTGTTGCATGGTGAAACCGCAAAGTGTGACTGCGAACACTTTGGTTGTGAGAAATGCAAATGAACTTACTGCACATGCAGAAACTCAATGGTATCAACCCTCTAAACTGGTCTGGGAAGACAATCAACTATGCGAGACATGAAACCATGTGAACTTGAGTGACTACGCCTGTCAACCTTTCGGATGCACTTGATACAAATCGGTGTCAGCTTTTCTGATGAAATCATGAATTAAGACCGACTTGGTCTTGAATTTGGTCTGCGTGAACTGTATCCTGAAAAAACTCACCTGTTGACTGTGAACATGGCTATGTTCTGACAACTTTCTCCGAAAAACCAAAAATCACTCCAGATAAGGCTAAAAATAGCCTGTTGAAGGGCAATTTTCACGAATTTTTTTGAGACGTGGGTTTTGTGCAGAATCAAATTCTAAGATGACCCTCTATATCAGAAATTTGGAAAAATGTGATTTAGGCCCGCATGCAAAAGGTTTTCAGTTGAGATCTGAACTGGCAGTTAAGGGCACTGGGGGCAAATTTTTCCGTGAAAATTTGGAACATGGGTTTTATGTAGAACTGAATTCTAAGATGACCCAGATTGTTAGATTTTGGAAAAAATGTGTTTTAGGCCCACATGCAAAGAAAACTCTGGAAAAAAGCACAGTGCTCTAGAATAGAGGCAGCGGGGCAATTTTCACAAAATAATCTAAGACATGGGTATTGTCATTGATGCTGAAATACTCGAACTCAGATGATGCTTTTCTGAAGATTCTGCTGTTTTCTTTGACATGCGAAGAAAATCTAAGACGAGAATAGAGGAAAATAAGACAGAAGAATAGAAGTTTTTATTTGTTTGTTTTCTCTCTTCTTTTGTAGAAATTCACCTATGCTTGAAGTAGAACTAATGAAACCTGCATGCAAATGGAAAACAAAGTTTGAAATATCCTTCCTCTAATCACTTTGAATTTGTAGCTACGAAGAACGTTGAATTTTATCAACTCAGAATAAGAAATAATGGATGCCATATGCATAATAAACAAGAATTTATCATCAAAGGCATGTCAAATGCATGCATAGCCTTGGAAATTGCGCTTGAACTCTAACTGAACCTTCAAAATCCACACATGGCCTCTGATTGGCTCTCAAAACAGTTAACTGAATGAAAAATATACTCTAAATAGGGTGCCACCTTCAATAGTTCAGTCAACTGACACATGCAAGCTGATCTCGCTCAGTTACAGACTAAAAACAGGCCCAGAAGAAGTCAACTGAAGAGTTAATTTTTAGTTAACTGAATCCTTTCCTCATGCGCACTTCTTTTCTTGAGTTCAAAAAGTCAATTTTTTGACTTTAGGCGTCCTTTCTAGACTTGGACATTTTTCTGAAAATTTGAATCTAAAACCTCAAACGGAGCTCACGTTCGACCACTGATTCTGATTGATTGCCACGTTGGATCAACTGGCTGACAATTTCGTTGAAGATTAGGATCGAATCTGACAAGAAAACTCCTTGAGGTGACAATTCAAAATTCACCAATCCGAGGCCTCAAAAAGATGGGCGCCCTTGGCCTCCAGGGGCGCTTTTTGACCTCAATATTAGAATATTTTCAGGCATTTTCCATTACTTTTACTGTGAATTTGACCATTTCACTTACTGTTTCCTGGTACTTGGCAAAACTTCAGAACATGCTGACTGACTCACTGCGGAGCAGGCTGAATTCTGAGCAAGGGCTCCTGGAGAGCACTTTGCATAAAAACATCATCTGACCATCCTAAAACATGGGCGCCCCTGGCCTCCAAGGGCGCTTTTCCCAACCAGTGTTAGCCAATTTTGCAACTAGCTAAAAACCACTAATCTTTCGGCTGCAGGCTGTTGAGAAATCCTTTGACCCGACTGAGACAGGCAACGGAAAGCTGGAGCTGACACGAACAGGACAAGCATCTGAAATCATCAAATGGACTTCATTTAAGGCTTCAAAACCTTGGGGCAGGGGCGCTTTTGACATTTTTGAATAGTTCTAAACAAGTCTGGAACCTCAGGTTTGACCACTGACCACAACAATACGGCAACTCAGATTCACCTACTAATAGATGCGTTGTGGAGCTGGACCAAAATGGAAACAAACCTCATGGGTGTCACTCATTCAGAAAACTCCATCTGAAGCCTCAAAAAGATGGGCACCCCTGGCCTCCAGGGGCGCTTTTTGACTTCAGAGTTAGTCAATTTTCAATTCCCCTTGATTTGCGTTCAATCTATAGTTTCAGGCGATAGACTTCTCCGTTGGATTGGCTGGCTAGCTCATCACGAAGCAAACAGGATTCCGCAGAAGACATCTTGGAAGAGACAAGTCATAAAAAGTTTATCTGGATCCCCAATATCAAGGGAGCCCCTGGCGAATAGGTGCGCTTTTGCCTTGGTGATCATCTCTTCAACCTCCGTTTTACATGCTCATTTGCTCCACCGCTGCTGTCATTTGATAAGTCCTACGAACTGGCTAATAGATTCATTGAGAAGTAGGGGTGAAGCCGAGAAGATCATCTTGGAGATAGTCAATACAAAAACTGACATCTAATGCCTTGAATTCTTTGGAGCCCTTGGCCTCCAAGTGTGCTTTTCTCCACCAGTGTTAGCCATTTTTCCAACTAGCTAAAAATCACTTAACTTCCAGCTACAGGCTGCTGAAAAATCTTCTGGATTGGTTGGTAGGCTCATCACGAAGGTGGCAAGATTCCAGAGAAGACATCTTGGAAGAGACAAACCCCAAAAAGTTGATCTAAGCCTCCAAAATCAAGGGAGCCCCTGGCTCAGAGTTGCGCTTTTTATTCTAGAGTTAGCCATTTTTTCAGCATTTTCACTCCGTCGAAAATCCCCTCTGAGACGAAGTAACTTTTCAGACAAAACTTGCCATAGAAACATCACCGAAGCATTTTGAGCTTAGCTTTCAACACCAGGCACCTGGCCATCTGCCATTGATGAGCTCAGAAAACCTAACTTCTCACTTGAAAAAACGAAAACTACCCACCAAGCTTAAACTGAGTTCTAATTGAAACTAACTTCACCATTGTGATCGTGAAGCAAAATAAGCCAATCAAAACGAATTTTAGCCAATTTTGACAAGTTTCAATTTTTAGGGTTTTGACCTAAAAATAGGGGTCCAGAAACTCTAATTTTCATTTTTTTCAAATTTTACCAATATCTCCGTGGCAGCACACTGACTCAAAGCCCATACTTGAATTGCCCAAAAACTGTATTTTGACATCATTTTTACAAGGTTTAGACCATTTTAGACAAAATGCCTTAATGAAGCAAAATATTTGGTTTGGGTACAACACACTTGATTAAATAACTCCACACCTATGATCAGCCTACTTGCCACTTTGGGCCAGGGACATGTTAGGAGCCATTCCCATAATTCTCTCTAATACCTACACCCTAAGCTCATCACGTTCTCCAACAAATGTGACATGAAAAATGAGGCACCAAATCCAACCTCATCAAAATTTTCTAATAATTTCCCACAAGCATTATTACAATAATTCATAAAGGAAACTTTCGTTAAAACATTAATACTTATCATATTTCATTCAAAACATACAAATTTTTCTCATTTTTCCAATGTGTCATGTCCCCATTACTTGATGAGGCCCCATTTCAAATAGAGGCAGCAAAATAGTGTTTTTTAACACTTCTGGATTTTATAATAAATAAATATTTAAACAGTAATAAATTTAAATTATTAAAAATAATATTTAAATTATATTTATATGTCTGGCCGACTCTTTGTTGGTGCCTAAACAATATTCATTTGTTTGGTGGCCGACATGTTGGTTGGTGTTATGAGTTCACTATATATATGTGTTCGTTGGCTCTATTTTGAATCATGGAATAATGACATGGAGATTTGACCGCATATCTAGCAGGACGAAAACCCTTCCAAAATTGTGTCTTTGTTCACTTCAATCTGCCTCCATTCCTGATCTTTCATGGCAATTGTAGGTTGTCCAACAATCATCCCACATACAGGGCCACCAAATGTCTACTAGGCAGAGATAGACTTATGTTGTTGTCACAATTGGATTTGGACCGTAATGATTCCAGCATCTTTGCGTGAGCATCGAGAGGTTGGCTGTGAATCGCCACTACTTGGGTGCCATTGTAAAGGGCACGAATATATTGTGATATCATCCTCAACAAGTCACGTGTGCTTAGACATTGCTATCACACCTATTTTGATATAATTGCTAGCACCATATTTTGCATGTCTTGTTGATCCGTCGCTGGCACAGGACTCACCTAGATTTGGGCGCCTATTTATTGTATACCAAGACTAGTTGCTACTGCGAATCATAACCTGGGTTTGAATCTCTTTAACAAACCTGAATTGCTATTCCTCTGCTACAAATTGCATATCTTCTGCTACAGGTTCATTTTCTGAATACAACCTAATGTGTTATCACTTAATGCTGCTATCAATCGCTTCATTTATGATTTGACAACATTTAGAATCTATGTGCGGTCATTCAGTGTTTTCATTGTTGCTGTATATATTCAACATTTGTGTCTATCCACTATCATGCCGTGTTTACATTTTCAGCATTTGGAAGTATTATTGTGTGGGATATTCAATATTGTTGTGTGTTTTGTTTCTTATCAATCATTTGGGAGGCAATCTTATTCAATCTCATTTAGGCCTCTTATAGTGGTATGAGAGCCACAATCCTGACCAGCCTAGGGACAATCTAATCTATATGCAATTGAGTCAAAGAGATCTGAGAGAAATTGAGAGAGAAAGGAAGAAGCTGAAGCATCCTCTTAGGATAGGAACAGTGTAATAGGACATAGAGGTAAGAAAAAGATGGCAGATTTAAGTGATGAGTTCAAATTGTTTTTGCAAGAACAAAAGCAAGTAAATTAGATGTTGGTACAGATGATGCAAAACTTCACTAACACAATCACCAGGAACAAATCAGGACCCAACAATGCTGATGAAGGCAATTCAAAGCGATTTGGAGGAGGCAATCATAGTAGAACATTGAACGGAATGACTCTTAGACCCTCCTAGCCTATTTTTTCTGCATAGGATAGAGGTACCCCAAGAGGGAGGACAAAATCAACTTCATTTTAATAGCATTATGGATGAGTATTTGAAACTTGATGCCCTCACATGAGTAGAGATTCCTTTTGATTAGTTCAACAATGCTAGGAAGGGATTTGGAAGTGATGGGAGACAATGTTCACAGTGAGTCAGTAAAGATCTTTAGTACAAAATTAGCAAGCTTTCACTCCCTACATTTGATGGTTCAGGGAAGGTTACTGCATGTGCATGTGTGCAAAAGATAGATACATACTTCTCTCTCAGCCCGATGACTGAAGATGAAGCTATCAAGTTTGCCATTCTGCATTTGGAAGGTGTGGCTCATGAATGGTGGCACCATGGTATTGGGACATAAGGGTTTGACCTTGTTACCACATATGCTGATTTCATACAAAAGCTTATGGAGCGGTTTGATAGAAAGGATCTGGAGGTGTACTGCCAAGATTTGACAAGGGTAAAGCAACTTGGGATAGTGGATGACTATGTTTCAAAATTCCAAAGGCTAGTTGTTATGGTTCTAGATGTTTTTGATAAGAGACTCATGTTCCTCTCCATCGAATGGCTATCAAAATCTTAATGTGGTTTCATAAGAGCTTTAGAGCCGACATCACTGGAAGAAGCTACTCAAAGGGCCTTGAATCTTGAGGACTCCACCATGAAGAGTAAGCCTATGATCAAGAATGCCCCAATAGGACAGCCAAAGAAGCCACCCCATGAGATTGCTCCTCAATCGATGAACCCACCACCACGATCTCACGGGATGGACGTGTCTAGGAACGAGCTACATAGAAAGGGATTGTGCTACCATTGCAAGAAACCTTGGGCACAAGGTCACATGTATAGGGGAAAAGGACAAATCCACTATATTGAGGTAACCCTTAATGATGATGCTAAAGAAGGGGAAGGTGAATTTGCAGACCTTATTGATGAGGAGGTACACGTAGAGGCATTGGCAAGAGGACATTTGGGAGGCACCCTTGCATC
Organism: Sequoiadendron giganteum; assembly: GCA_007115665.2. Taxonomy (NCBI): domain Eukaryota; kingdom Viridiplantae; phylum Streptophyta; class Pinopsida; order Cupressales; family Cupressaceae; genus Sequoiadendron; species Sequoiadendron giganteum. Next base: position 540,639,971 of record CM021101.1, read on the forward strand.
TCTTTCAGGAGCACCTCGGTACCATTCTCTCTGCATTAGAGAGCACTTACACGGATAGAGGGTAACAGTATTAATCGATAATGGAGCCACCCATAGTTTCATTGATGAAGGGCTGGTGGCTAAGATAGGCTCCATAATTTCATCGATGAAGGGCTAGTGGCTAAGATAGGCTTAAGGGCGAAAGATTTCAAAGGATTTGATGTGATAGTCGCAGATGGTTACACTATTCCATGCAATCGCGGATTCAAGAAATGGAGTTGACCATTGGAGGACACAAGATGAGGGATGCTTTCTACATAGTTGGGCATTGGAGAGACAAATGTGGTCTTGGGAGTGCAATGGTTGCACTCGCTTGGGGAGTACATGACAAACTATCAAACTCTGGAGTTGAAGTTCAAAGCTAATGGAAAAGAGGTTGTCCTTCGAGGATTCTCCAAGGCAGGCCCTAAGGAAGTCTCAACTAAGGCTACGGAGAAGGCATAGATAGATGCAAAGACATTCAAAGATCTGTATCTAAAGTTGCTTGAGGGAAAGCAACACTTGAGCGGGGAGGACTGTCATGTCCCCATTACTTGATGAGGCTCCATTTCAAATAGAGGTGGCAAAGAAGTGTTTTCTAACACTTCTTGATTTAATAATAAATAAATATTTAAAGATAATATTAAATATTTAAATAGTAGTAAATTTAAATTATATTTATATGTCTGGCCGACTCTTTGTTGATGCCTAAATAATATTCATTTGTTTGGTGGCCGACCTGTTGGTTGGTGTTAGGAGTTCACTATATAGATGTGTTCACTGGCTCTATTAGGGATCATGGAATAATGACATGGAGATTTGACTGCGTAGTTGGCAAATGATTTGGTAGGACGAAAACCCTTCCAAAATTGTGTCTTTGTTCACTTCAGTCCACCTCCATTCCTGCTCTTTCACGGCAATTGCAGGTTGTCCAACGGTCATCCTACATACAGGGCCACCAAATGTCTACCAGACGGATATAGACTTATGTTGTCACAATTGGATTTGGACCGTTATAATTTCCAACATCATTACGTGAGCATCGAGAGGTTGGTTGTGAATTGCCAGTACCTAGGCGCCACTATAAAGGGCGCAAATATATCGTGATATCATCCTCAACAAGTCACATGTGCTTAGACATTGCTATCGCACCTATTCTGATATAATTGCTAGCACCATATTTTGCATATCCTGATGATCCGTGGCTGGCGCGAGACTCACCCAGATTTGGGCGCCTATTCAATGTATACCAAGACTAGTTGCTACTGCGAATCATAACTTGGGTCTGAATCTCTTTAACAGACCCGAATTACTATTTCTCTGCTGTGAATTGCACATCTTTTGCTATGGGATCATTTTCTGAATATAGCCTACTATGTTATCACTTAATGTTGTTATCAATCGCTTCATTTATGATTTGACAATTTTTAGAATCAGTGTGCGATCATTCAGTGTTTTCATTGTTGTTACTGTCTATATTCAACAATTTGTGTAATGTCCCTTTTCCGGTTTATCTTAAAGTTTTGTCTTTAGCCTTCTAGATTAAGATAGTCACTAGTTTCAGAGTCAATAATTTATTGCTGAATTCCCAATCCTATTAAGAATTTCTTTCAAAGGCTGATGATGGCTCGATTATTGGATCAATATATATATATAATGTTTAAATGGTCTGCTGTTCAATATATAAGTATCTTTGCCTTCCGATCGAGGCTCCAAAAGAGTACTATATCTGTTGTATATAATATATGTTTAATTCTCCAAATCTATTCCCTATTCGCTGCTTATATCTTTGTGTTTTTATCTTTTTATTTGCTCTTCATACATCTGTGTTTATATCTCACTCCTCCATATTATTATCTTTCTTCCCCTTTACCTCTCTGCTTCCATCTGATTATTCTCTTGTTATACTTCCCACGATGGGGAAAAGTCACCTCCATTCATTTACCAATGCACATCCCTTCTTAATTGACACTGATTGCTGCCTTTTGATATTAACTAATCGTTGTCTTATAAATTGTTGATCCTTTATATTAACTACTTTTTTTATTTTAACCACATGATAGTAGGTGCATAAGGGAAGTAACCTCCATGTCAGTCTGGATACTTTAAGAATGTCTTCGATCCTCCATATATAATTGTGGCTTATAGCAGTCGCTATAACATGGATCAGATAACCTCAAAATAGACAAAAGAGTATTGATAATTTTTGATACTTAAAGATGCCCAGGTAATATTGATCTCCACATTAGCGCTAGGTCACCTCGGAGGCAATCACAATAATCTCCTTCAGTGATGTAATAAACCTTCGTCTAGTTGTAGAATGGCGGCAACTTCAGTTTAAAGGTTCAATAATATATCTATTGGATTATTCGAGCCCCTCCTTCAAAGGTCGGTAGACAAAATATCAAGATATCGATATTAGTAAGTATAGGATATCGATAAAGATGTGGCGAGATAGCTCCGTAACAACCATTTTATATTAATTGTTATATGTTTTCTTATTTTTGATATATTTATTTCTATATATATACATTTAATGTTCATAGTGTTATATTATTTATAATTATAATAATATTTATATTTGGAAATTATAATTATAATATTATCTTATGCTAATTATAATGATAATAATACTGAATTACTAATATATCTTTTTATATTTTTAGTATCGTAATGATCATAATATTTAAATTATTAATATTTATAATTATAACAATTATAATTATAATATTGTCTTTGACAATTATAATTATGATGATATCAATTGGTTAATATTTTTAAATATGTCTTTGTTATCTCATGGTCACATCTCGGGGACATGACAATTTGTGTCTATCCACTATCATACTGTGTTTACATTTTCAGCATCTGGAAGTATTATTGTGTGGGATATTCAATATTGTTGTGTGTTTTGTTTCTTATCAATCATCTGGGAGGCAATCTTATTCAATCTGATTTAGGCCTCTTACACAATACATGAAAAAGTAGGAAATTTTTTCAAAACTCCATAAAAATTTCTTCAAAATTTATTTTTCAAATTAAAAGAATCTAAAGATACCCTTTGCTCTAAATATGCCCAACAACACACTTTTCACATAAAATTCACTTTTCACGCATTTCACAAAAATTTGGGCATCATAACCCTATATTTTAGAAGAATATGAAAATTTAAATAAAACAATAATATAACAAGCTAAATCACGAAGTAACATAGAGGATTCTACACTCCCCTAAACCCATTCCTACAAACAAACTTGAAAGAAATAGCTCAAATTAATTAAAACAAGCAAAATACCTTAATTTCTTTCAAAATTTGAAATGTGAACCATGTCAAACATGCCAAATAGTAGCCCGCAAGAACTGGAATGCACCACCGATTCCTATCCCAATGAATCTAACCTTGTCGAATTTCACCTCCGAATGCTCACTCAACCAACAATTTTCCAATCTTTCAAATTTTCTTCCTAGAAAAAATATAATGAAAAATAAAGTTATTTTTTTCCTATTTACCCTTCCAATTTCCAAATAAATCAAAATAAAATGCATTTTCTATTTTCTTAATTCCCAATTTCCTCAAAACCCAAATAGACATATCAATCAATTTTTAAATAACCTATACCATTTAAATTCATGATTTAAATCCATATAAGCATATATTCATTTAAATTTACAGAATTCAGAATTGAAACAAGATATTTAAATCAAACACAACTTGCACTTCCCAACCCATTGAATTTTCACAATATAATTAAACAATAGTTTATTTCATTTCCACACTCATTCTAATTTCCCCTTTTCTCGAAACACAAAGAATATTTGTAATAATAAATATAAGAATAATAATTTAAATTCCTAATATTTCATTTGCACAAACATAAAATTTAAACCATTAATCATTGGTCATTCACAACACATAGGGATTTTGGAATAACTCCTAAATTAGATTCGGGTCCACATAAGGTCAAATATGACACATACTGTACTCGATTCATGTACGACCAAGGAATGGATAGGAGGGCCCAATGTGACATCTTCAAATTAACCATTGTTGGGGAATAACTCAGACCTATGTAACCAAGTGGAGAAATAACCTTGTACCTGTAACCATTCAACACAGGTCAAGGGTACTTGCTCAATGTATATATAGTTGAAGCACAACATAATCACCCAACGGGGTCCAATAGCATAAAGCATAAATAACATCCATACATCTGTCATATAAATCATTTCTTCCAAACATCAATAATCAGGATCACATTTAATCACAACATAAATAATGCATATCCTTGAATTGAAGCATAATGATAAACCAAGTATGTAAATATATAAAATGCCATCAACTAACATGTTGAGGAACATCATTTTGGACATGTGGTGGTTCATACACACCATTTAGAGCCTTCAAATAATCAACACAAAAATCACAAGGAAATGGTTAAGCTAAAACACTGATCTCACATTAACAAGATGCAAACGAGAAGGGCACTATAGGCACACTACTCTCTTCACCAACAACCACTCAAAAGGCATAGAATCACATCTCTCTCACATTTTCATTCTTTCCTTACCCACATGAAAAAAGACATCCTACCTTCTAGACTAATTGTCTTCACCCTATGAGAAGTACATGGCTTAAGTCAATAAATTTGGCTGAAGACTATAAGCTCACCACTACAACTTCTAGGTTAATGGGGCAACCCAAACCTGGACAACTTGTGACTGAATGGTGGAACTTTCCTGGTGAAGACCAAAACTGACAAAATCATGGTACTTGCCTATAAGGGACAAAGGTTGGGAAGCTCTACTAGAAAAGTTATTAGCTCATGCAGGTGTATATTTTTGTTCTTTAGTAGCTATGTTATTATGTAATAGATACATCTTTTTATCATACTCATGTCTTTTTTTATCCATTAAGAGAATACCTGACCATGGGGCTGGAAAAAGTGAGGGATAACTCGAAACACCGTTGAGATTAGATATTTATTTTTAGTAGTGCAAACTAAATTAGGAAGATAATCTACCATTAGTTTTTTTGCATATGAGGACAATAGATAATTGGTACAATGTTAATCAAATAGCAATAGGAAGATGCTTGGAGCAGTCTGAAAGCTGAAATGAATGGGAGATTTGTTCCTCAAAGTGAGAAAATATAAGCCTTAAATGAAAAACAATTAGAAAACTGGTAGCATGAAATCTATGATGATACAAAAAATTATCTAGTTATTGGACACCCAAACCTAGCTAGAAAATATGAATAACTCAAGTTTAGATACACAAACTCTAGCTAAAGATGAACTGAGTACGCCAGCTAAACCTTTTCATATAGCAGTATAAACAACATGAAATAATTATTATACCCCTAAGGCACCAACAAGAAATAAATATTAACAAAAAAAATCAATATTCATAGGCCTTCCAGTAAAGAAGACAAAAGATCAAGGGTTTGTGTGATTTAATGGCAATGGGCGGCACTTTGATGAACATACTTCGAAAACTGTGGCTCGAAAAAACTTAACAGACTCAATTTTGACTTGGACTTGGTGACTCGACAAATTAAAAAAATTACTAAAATTCATTAACTAGCCAAAACTTGACAAGACTTGGTAAAACTCACAAAAAGCTTGGAAAAACTTGGCTAGGTGAGTTAATGGGTGATTTCTGCATCTGCAAAATTAACTCATGAGTTTCCCTATAGCTCAATATTTTTTGAACTATGTGTCAACATTTTAATTTGTATTTTTTAGGACAACTCAAACCACAATAGTTTGTATGGTAGAACTGTTCTTCAAATTACAAGGAAAAGCTCCCTAAGAGCTAACTTAACCAATAAACACAAATTTACAAGTATGCACATTGTATAGGATTTCATGGTTTTTTTTTTTATTACATGTAAATATCTAATTGACTATGTTTTTGCTCTAGATACAAGCACTAGATTGTCAACAATCAAAACCTACAATGATATTTTGGATCTATATAAGATAAACTAATTCAAGCACAAATGGAGATAACTTCCGACTTGCTAAAATAGAGGTTTGTATTGGCTGCAAACAATAATTTGAATGAAAAACATATATGTAATGAAAAACACATATGTATGCTTACTTTTGGCTAAAAAAGAGGCTAACAGATCTACACCAATAGGAGATGGTTACACAACTAAACATCACATGACCCTATAAAATAAATTGCTAATTGATACACAAAGTTAGTGCTTAATGAATAATGAACATCAATAGAAAGTTTGACAAAGTCATTCAATTCAATTTACTCGACTTTAAAATCACAAACACCATGATATAATAACTTCAGTCAATGTAGCATAAGATTACTATCAAGTAACCTTACCCACAGTAGAAAAATGCGGCGAGTACTCGCGTGTCTGCAAAGTAGGCGAGTAACTCACTAAAAAAATGCGGTGCTGCACAAAGCTAAAAATCACGGTGATTTTAGACCCAATACTTGTGAAAAAATCATGGTTTTCCATTAAAATCTTCTTAAAACTCAACGCGCAAGTATTTAACATGCAAAAAAGGTTTATTTTTTTTCTTAATGCTAATCTTCAAAAGCTTGCCATTCGCATTTTATCTCAACCTTGTAGTGCTTTTGGTTGTGAGGGCAACTAGAGTGTCTTTGAGGCCATTTACACAAGGAAGTGCAATAAATTGACTCAAAAGTGCTTGAATGACCTTGTATACATGCGATACAACCTTCGGTTGCATGAAAAGAAGGCAGGCTTCACATGAAGCACTTGACCTTGATGACATTGATCCATATTCAGATTGGATTGTAGAGCCTCATGACGTCGATGTGGAGCAATGGTTAAGTAATGATGAATTAGCTGGTTTGAAGAGGGAGGCAGCTGAATGGGAAGCATAAGTGGCAGCATATTAGGAGGTAGAAGGTGAGGTTGGTCAAATAGCAGAGGCAATTTCCTCACATGCACAGCTGGATCTTATCACTATGGATGAGACACCTATTGAGGCACTTGTTGAGGCTATGCCATCTACTTTAACAACACCCACACAATGGCAAAAAACTTTTTTGAGTTTTAGTTGTAGAAGAAAATTATGATTTACAATTTTCTTTGATATCAAAACTTGAAGTTAATATGTATTTAACTCAAATTTTGATTTGTATGTGATGGAAATATGCTATACAAATTCAATATATATGTGTGTTTTTGAAAAATATTTTAAAAAATTATGTATTTTCAAATGTTTGATAAATTTTCCGAGTTATTGTTGAGTTTTTGTTCGAGTTTTTGTTGAGTCTCGATTTTAAAAAAAAATTCGGCTTGTCGAGTTATTGTCGAATCCAAGTTTTACATCTATGACCTTACCAATTATGTGCTCAAAGCCCTTACTTATAAGCTCTCAAGAAGAACCTTTTAGGGACAAAAAAAATTGATAGAATATTCCAAATAAAGTTATGCTTTTAAAGCAACCCTATCCCTATTTGTAGAAAGAGCAAATAAAACTACTCTCAAAGCAAACTAATTCTAAAACAAATAATTAAAAAAAACATAATAATAGGCTCATATCTATCCCATTTGAAAAATAACAACTTTTGCCGCATAAGCTATTTTTGAAATTTTGAAGTAACTTTGACTTGCAAATTTGGCTGTATCTTCTAAACTTGGCAAATTTTTCCTCAGAGAATGAAGTTTGTTGAAAACTCATGACTTGACAAACACTCCTTGTATGCCAATCCTCACGCTCAAATACTTGACTTTTAACTTTAGCAAAAACTTGATTAAGTCTTCCACTTGGGCACTATGATAAACATGCTGATAACTTTAAAAGGCAGATTACATGATCATTCCTTAGGGTTTGAATAGAACCTGTAGCACAAATGTCTTTTTTCACTGCACAATTGGATACTAAACACATTGATTTAATTGATGTGAGGAAAACTTCTAATCACCATGACCTCAAAAGGCACTTGTAAAGCTGTCTTGAATCTGTCCTAGATGTTGCTTGGAGAAGTAAAACCCCTTGTTAAAAAGAATTAAACTACTGACTGACATATGTGCAACCATGGAGGAAAAAGATTAACGAACTTTGTTTGAAATGCAATGGGTCAAGTCTGAAAACACTCTTTAATGGGCACTAAATTGCACCTTTTGTACTGTTTTTCTCTATTAAACTAAACTTAAGCGCTGATTTAAGTGCTGGTTGACAGGGGTTATAAGATGGGTGGCGTTTTAAGTAGCTATTGCTACTCAAAAATGCAATTTCATGACTTATAAATGTTGGTGTTTCAGTGTCGGGCCTCTTACTTCCAGCGGCAGCAATAAATAAAAAGGAATAAATTAAATAATAGCCTTTGGATATTTAATTTATTAGAGATTGAATCTAGTGAAGAGGTGCTTCACTCTATTAAGAAAATAATATTTATTATTTCTTGTCCGACTTGGTAAATTATTGTAATTTCTAAATGAGGCTGACCTCATGAAGTGCCACATTGTTTTGTATAAATACAAGGTGATATTCATTCATTTGATCATCAAGTTCATTAGTCATAATTCACATTCCTAGGAGAAGTTCATGCTTGAGCGGCAGATCATCATTCTGTAGTAGTGCATCATCTTGTAGCAGCAACACATCATATGCTACATCATCTTGTAGCAGCAATGCATCATCTTGTGGCAGCGAATCATCATCTTGCAGCAGCAGGTCATCATTCTGTAATAGCAGACCGATTTCAAGGAGAAACATATTCATTGTATCTTTGCATCAAGGAGAGGTGCAATTATTCATTGTATTAAATCAACATTGTGCTTGAGTTGTAAGCAGATCTTTTCTGCTCTTATTTATCAACATATAAGAGATATATTGGATGGGTTTTTCTCCCTCAGGTTGGAGGGTTTTCCCAGGGTATCTAGTTGTGTTCATTGTCTCATGTGTTGCATTTTCTGAGTGCCTTCTATCTTGTTATATCTGATCATGTAAAACTAACCTGGTATCAGAGCGGGTTGATGCAAGATCTGATCAGATGTAATTTCAAATAGCGTTGAAGGGAATCACTGGAAGGGAAGTTTAATATTTAAATGGCCTTGTCATTTCTTAACTTTGCTACTACAGGAGATCTCACTGGTGTCATCATTTGATGTATTTGATCTGCAGAGAGTTATCAAGCTTCACCAGGAGTATATATCGCTTAATATGAAGTGTATCAAGTATGTTGATACAATGAAGAAATGAACTTGTATTGTGCTTGGCCTTCTATCTATTGTGCGTCTTCTGGGCTCAAATATTATTTGTTAGCACTGGGTCAACTTGTTGTCCCTGGATACATTTTGGGTATTAAGGAAAAGTCACTTTGACCCGTGGCTGCTAAGGGCAATGATCAGTTGATCTGTGTTTCATTGGAAGGTTGGTGTGATCCTGAGCAATTGTCGTGCGGTCATTCTGGATCTCAACCTTAAATGCAAGAGCAGTAAAGTTAAAGGAATTCAAATCTACTAAGAGATAAGTATTTCCTTTTGTTTACAATTTTTTTTAATTCTAGGGTAATATTCAATGTGCAGATTTGATAATGTTTGTTTGATCATGTTTCGCTCTTGAATTGTGATCCAGTGGATGAGATCATTTGGTGTCATCTTCATTCATCATGTGTTGCTAGTAAGCGTGTTGCATCTGTTTCGTAATCTGGTGGGTTGCAGTAGGAAGCAAAGTGCATCGTAAATTTGAACGGTCAAAGACCATGTTCAAACTTAACCTTGCCAAGGGCCTGTGTTCAAGCCATGAAGGTTGTGGACTAATCTGAGCGCAAGAGCAACATATCTTTCTATGTCCAGTATTTGCACCCATTAGAATATTTAAAGAGATAAGTATTCTTTGTTTGCTGAGTTATATCATTTATTTGGATCTTGTAATTAGTAAAGAGAGATAGCAGTTTCTCTTGAATTGTGTTCACTAGCATAAGATCCTTTGAAGTTTTTCATTTATTGCAAGTTGTTTCATGCTAATTTTTGATTGTGACTCTGAAATAAAAGGAGAACTAAAATTACGATTATGATTGTTTTTCTATATGCATGATCTATGATTCTGTGTAGATTGTCTTTTGCTAAGATTAGCTCTTTCGAGAAAATGGAAGAAAGACATGTCAGAATCAACAAGATAAATAATGAATTAAGTATATGGGATTGCTTAGGAAATCCTAATTTCAAGAGATAAGTATTACATGGTGGAATAAATGAATTGTTATGTAGTTACTAATTCATGCTATAACATTGAGATAGTCAATTATGTATGCTCCTAGCAATGATACTTTTGTTTGAGACAATTGAGTTCCATGAACTATTAGTAATCTCTCTCTATAATGCTCCTAAGATAGATCAAGAAGCATTAGGGTGATGAGAGATTGCATAGAAGAGATTAAGGCATCTTGTGTGGAAGTCATGCCGAATGAAGAGATTAGAGTCACAGCTTGCAGTCATGGGTCTGAATTGGTAGCTGAAGTCATCTCTCGAAAAGGAAGAACCTATTCAGGTTGTCTTTGTGATCAGTCCTTTTTCAAAGAGGAGAAATTAACCTTCAAAGGGAGTTCTGTGACTCTCAGAGTAAAAGTTGCAAGGCCTAATGCTTGAAGACCTCTTCAGCTACTAAGATCAGAATTGCACCAGACAGTCATCTGGATTTGACATTGGCAGCTCCACAAACCTATTCAGAATAGAGTGATCTGGGATGAGGTTGAGGAGGTCAATCCTGAACTCTATATAGTTTCAGAGGTGTGCGCTGAAAAAATATTCTCTAAGGCAAGCGTTGCAGGCAATCTTGGACAAAGAGGTTAGAAGGTTGTTGCAAGTACTTGAAGATTCAGAGGGAGCCTACTGAACCTGAAGAAGATGGTTGGGGTCTGCGATGATTTCTTGGTGTAGCAGGAAGCAATCTTCAGTGGCACTGAGCACCGCAGAGGCCGAGTATATTGCAGCTTGTGTGGCAGCTCGAAAAGCAGTGTGGCTTCGAAAGCTCTTTGCAGGATTGTTTGGAGTCTTGGATAATCAATGGAGCCTACTATCATTCATTGTGATAACCAGAGCTGTGTGAAGCCTTCTATCAATCCTGTGTTTCATGACATAACTAAGCATGTGGAAACCAAATACCACTATATCTGAGATATGGTATTGAGGAAAGCAATTCAGTTGAGGTATATTAGCACTGATGAGCAGACGACAGACATTCTCACCAAGCCTCTCTCCAGGATAAAGTTTGTGTACTTCCGAGACAAGCTTGGTATTGTGGAGAATGAAGCCCTAGCTGAGAGGGAGTCTCAGTATCAGTGATCTTCAAATTTGATAATGCATTTCTCTATTGAGAGAGATTTGAGGTGCAAGCCCTTGTTTCCACCCTCTGGGAGAGCCATGGTGGATGTCATGTGTGTGACTCCATGACAACATCACGTGAGAGAATCCGTGATGATTTTCTTGTACTTGTGTTTCACCCTCTAGGAGAGCCATGGTGAAAGTCACGGTGAGGTGACAACATCACGTTGAGTGATGAGCACTTGTACATATCATCCATGGGTGTAGCCATGATGGTTGATATCACGATGAGGTGATATCCAATATCACGACGAGGTAATATGCTTTCACAATGAGGTTATAAGCTCTTTCTTTTCCACACATGGGTGCAACCATGGTGGTTGATATCATGATGAGGTGATATGCTCTTTAACACATGAATGTATTAATGATGTTTGTCATCACGATGAGGTGATATGACTTGTACAATTGGAAGTATTCCTCCCTAGTTGAGAGGGAGTGTTGATGTTTCAACGTCGGGCCTCTTACTTCCAACGGCAACAATAAATAAAAAGGAATAAATTAAATAATAGCCTTTGGCTATTTAATTTATTAGAGATCGAATCTAGTGAAGAGGTGCTTCACTTTATTAAGAAAATAATATTTATTATTTCTTGTCCGACTTGGTAAATTATTGTAATTTCTAAATGAGGCTGACCTCATGAAGTGCCACATTGTTTTGTATAAATACAAGGTGATATTCATTCATTTGATCATCAAGTTCATTAGTCATAATTCGCATTCCTAGCAGAAGTTCATGCTTGAGCGACAGATCATCATTTTGTAGCATTGCATCATCTTGTAGCAGCAGCGCATCATCTTGTGGCAGCGAATCATCATCTTGCAGCAGCAGGTCGTCATTCTGTTACAGCAGACCGATTTCAAGGAGAAACATATTCATTGCATCTTTGCATCAAGGAGAGGTGCAATTATTCATTGTATCAAATCGGCATTGTGCCTGAGTTGTGTTGGTTGAAAATTTTGTATACTTGGGAAAGCGTACAAAATTGTGGTTTCAGCCACAGTACGTGAGATAAACTCTCCTATTTTCAAAGGGAAGGCTCCCCCTTCGCTTTCTATTTTACCAATTCAGAAATTAATTCTAGCTACAAATCTATTCTAAACCTAGGTGAAACTCTTGTCTTGTTCTCTTTTTCCGGAAAAGACAATTATCCTTTTCTCTTATTTCAAAAAAGAATCACAATTGAAAGCATAAATGATTAATGAAGTAAAGAAAGAAGCAAAGTTTCCATGAAGGCACAAAGTCCTCCGTTGCTCCTCCGGGACGGGAAAACAAATCAAAAGCTCAAAGTCTTTGACAACTTACTCTCCTATCAACCTTTTTAAAATGGTTTTCCGGTTACCAAGTACAATATGTAGCAGCTCAAAGTCTAATTACATGATGCACTTTACATGCACAAACATAGAAAATAAAAGCAACACAAAGTCTGCTAGTTACCCCCTTTGCTTGAGCATTCTATAATAGCTTCAAATGCGACAAACAACTTAAAGTCTGTAGTATCACATCTAAAAACCAATCTAAAACTCCAAATGCAATAAGCAGCTCAAAGTCTGCAAAATTCAGCTTGAATCCCTCTTGTATAACACCACAAAACTCACAATCAATATGTAGAAAATGTCGTCACATAACACCTTGAATCAACACAAAGTTTGAAAGCAATTTGCCTCTTTTATTGATTGCAATCTGATTTACATCTAAGCTCAAAGTCTTAGAGTGCACATACAAACTGGCAAAGTTTTGTTGCATTGCCAAAAGATAAAAATTACAAAGGACCTCCTCAAGTATTTATAGGAGAGAGGCCTTGAGAAAAAGGTGGGAGGATCTCAACAAACTTGAGAAAAACTCTCAACTGCTAACTAACTGTAATTGACTTATTCAACATTACAATTCCTATTGCAATTTGACTTGTAAGTTTTTACATGTAATTACATTTTACAACTTTGCAAGTGATATGATTACTTGCAATTACAATTTTCCATTTTACATGTAATTTGTCAAAACTAAACTACAAATACATAATTGAAACTATTCTAAGTGTCCGAAGACACAACTTGAACTACATCATCCTTGATTGGGTGTGATGAGCCCTGCTGGCTCTCCGCTCAAAACCCCCAAATTCTTAAGTCTTTAATTGTTTTTTTTTTTAGTTTTTTTAAGAAATCTTAATAGGCAGAAGAGAAGGGGCGCAGCATATGTTTGCTCATAAAATGAAATTTAAAGCAAAAATTCACAAATTGGAAATACAGAAGCTATTATTATACTGAGACAATTAGAATATGCATAACAGACATACCCGAAAAACTCCAGTTATTTTATATAAAGCAATAGCCAGATCTACAGCCGGAAATGGTGAAAATCAGCATGAAGGCACGCCAAGGCTCCAGAAGGGGTTTCTCCTGCTGAGGAACAGGTCACAATGCACTGAATAGACTAGGCGCCAAGGATAGAAGCCAAAACCAGCTCAAAAGGAAGGCGTTTCTCCCTTTCACTTCACACGCCTTTCTCAAGGCACACAAACCAAGGCAGTCCATACGGCCATGAAAAGAAGGAAATGAATCTCTGAAAGAAGAATCCCTGAAGCAAGAAGTACGCCACCAAGAAACCCTCAATTATTATCAAGCACAAATACTGCATAAATAAAGATCTGACTGCAACTGTAGAACTTCTGTGTGAAGCCCTCAACTGTACGGATTCAGCTGATCTCTCACAGCCTCAAACGTACTCAACACTGAAGAGTTTTCCGTTCTCCAATGGACACAATGATCAAACCCTGCTCTTAGGAGAATGCTCAGAGAAAAGATGCACAAGGCAATTCGAAATAGTAAAAAAGATGAGTTTCTATTGCCAGGAAATGCCTTTATACCAAAAGGCACGCATTTCAAGAAATGTACGGCCTTTCTCATCATTAAAATATTATAATATTTTAATATATCCCTTTTTAATAGTTTGAGCGCACTTTTTATAATATTTAAAGTTATTAAAATATTATAATCCCCCTTTTGACATTTAAGTGATATAAAATATAAATAAAGTCAATGTGACTTTATTAAAAAGGCATTTTAAGTTAATAAATTAACTTAATCACTTAAAATTCCGTAATATGCTCAAAACTCAGGAAAATCTCGTGCCGTCAGAAGCGATGAACTCCTGGAATGCCAACGCTCACTGTGATCTAAACATTGTCCACTGAAAACACGAACAAACAACTCTCCAAAATGCACCACTGACCCTCTATCCAAACTAGCTAGCCCACAAGGGTCCAATAAAGGGCTAACGCTCTGTTCCCGAGAACTGTCTAGCGAGGGGACATCACAGTCCGCCCTCCCCGAATTTGCTTGTCCACAAGCAAACTCAAAGCTGGATGCTGAAGAACACTGTCACTCTCCCACGTCGCATCCTCTGCCGGTAGATCCCTCCACTTAACCAAGTATTCCCTGATGACCCGCCTTCGAAGATGACGCTCCCTGGAGTCCAGAATGGCCTCAGGTATCAAAACTAATTTGCCCTCATCATCCAGGGGTGGCAAATCAATAGAAGGAATTACGTGTTGTCCCAACGCCTTTTTGAGGTGCAACACATGGAACACGTTGTGAACTCTACTGTCCACCGGAAGATCCAGCTCATAAGCCACTTGACCCACACGTCTGACAACTCTGAAAGGACCATAGTATCGCGGCTTGAGTTTCTCGGAGCCCTTCTTGCGAAGGGTAGACTGCCTATACGGCTGAAGCATTAGGTACACCAAATCATCGATCTCGAAAGACCGCTCTACTCGTCTCTGATCAGCATATTGTTTTTGCTGATTTTGGGCTTTCTGTATATTTTCCCTAAGTGCTCTCATAATATCCTGGTTCTCCTGTAACAAATCACCAGCACTGGGAACTCTACTGTCACTCAGCAATAAATCAAGAAAGCTCGGAGCGTCATATCCATATAACGCTCGATATGGTGTCATCTGGATGCTCATGTGATGGGTGGTGTTGTAACAGTACTCACATAAGTATAACCACCTCACCCATGCCTTCTGCTGCCCTGAACTATAGTTACGCAAGTACCCTTCCACCCATTTGTTGACGATCTCTATCTGCCCATCTGTCTGGGGGTGGTAGCTGGTACTAGGGGTGAGCTCTGTCCCACAAAGCTTGAATAACTCCTGCCAGAAGTTACTCATAAATCTGCTGTCCCTGTCGCTAACTATACTGCGAGGTGAACCGTGCAGCCTGAATACCTCTCGGAAGAACAAATCAGCAATCTGAGTAGCCGTGTGTGTAGTAGTGATTGCGAAAAAGTGTGCATATTTCGTCAATCGATCTACCACCACGAAAATACTGTCCTTCCCTTGAGCTTTTGGCAAGCCCGTGATGAAATCCATGGATAAACAATCCCACTTCCTCTCAGGAATAGGAAGCGGCTGTAGAAGACCTGCAGGGTATGTGTGCTCTTGCTTGTTCTGCTGACAAACAAGACATTCCCTGACATACTGGAGAACATAGGACTTGAGACCCTTCCAAGAGAATCTCTCCCGTACCTGCCTATAGGTCTTATAGTACCCGGGATGTCCTGCCATGGGTGAATCATGCAATGACCTCAAAACCCTGTCCCTCATCTCAGAACCTGGGACCAATAAAATCCTCCCTTTGTAGATGATAAGGTCATCTACAAGTGAATACCTGTCATCCAACACTGATCCATCTACTATGCTAGAGGCCCATGGGTCCTTAGCATACTCTGCTACAATCAGGTGTCTCCAATCTTCTGAAACCAATGTAATAGAACCCAAGTGAGGACGGCGAGATAAAGCATCAGCAACCACATTCTGAGTGCCCTTGACATAAGAGATGTCAAAATCGTAAGACTGAAGCTTGCTGACCCATTTTTGTTGTCTCTCATTAAGATCTCGCTGTCCAAGAAAATGCTTCAGACTATTATGATCAGTTTTCACAGTGAACTTACTACCAATCAAGTACTGCCTGAATTTGGCCATCGCATGCATGATAGCCAACATTTCCTTATCATAGATACTAAAACTCCGTTCAGGCCCTCTTAGCTTTCTGCTCTCAAAAGCTATAGGGTGACGATTCTGCATAATAACTGCACCAATACCCTCACCACTGGCATTGCAATGTAACTCAAAGGGTTTAGTGAAGTCCGGTAAAGCCAAAACAGGACACGAAGTCATGAGAAGTTTGAACTTCTCAAAGCACGCTTGTGCTAGTGGTGTCCACTCAAAAGCACCTTTCTTAGTCAAATCGGTTAGTGGCGCAGCATGCCACGAGAACCCACTAACAAACCGACGATAGAAAGCACACAATCCTACAAATCCCCTGAGCTGTGTCAAAGTCTCAGGTATAGGCCAATCAATGATGGCTCGAACCTTCTCTGGGTCCATGCTGACTCCTGCACCGCTGATGATGTGTCCCAGATATAAAAGCTCTGCCATGCCCAATGCACACTTGGACTCCTTGGCATACAAGGACTCCCTGTCAAGTATTCTCAGAACCTCATCCAAGTGAACCATATGTTCCTCCCATGATTTACTATATACCAGGATGTCATCGAAGAACACTAAAACAAATTTCCTCAAGTGAGGATGGAAAACCCTGTTAATTGTTGACTGAAACGTGGCTGGAGCATTGGTTAACCCAAATGGCATAACCAAAAAATCAAAGTGTCCACAGTGACATCTGAACGCCGTCTTCTCTATGTCCTCTTCTCGGACTCTGATCTGGTGATAACCTGTTCTCAAATCAACCTTTGAGAAGTAGCAAGCTCCATGAAGCTCGTCTATCAACTCATCTATCCGAGGAATAGGATACCTGTTCTTAATGGTTTTCCTGTTGAGCATTTTGTAATCGATACACATTCTAAGTGTACCATCCTTTTTCTTCACCAAAACAACTGATGAAGCAAAGGGTGACTTACTCGGCCTGATGTGCCCCATAGCTAACAGCTCCTGAATAGTCTTCTCAATCTCATCTTTCAGACGCTTGGGGTGCCGGTAAGGAGTAATCATAATTGGTTTCGTGCCCTCCTCTAGCTCTATAATATGCTCAATACCTCTATCAGGAGGCCTGCTTGGTGGAATAGCACTGAATACCTTCGCATGTTTGATTCGAAGTTCCTGCACATCTGGATGGTATGGAGAAGCTTGCTGATCCAACTGTGAAGGCATTAGCTTGCATTCAGCAGCCCATTCTACCATATCATTACGAATCAAACGCTCCATTCGCCGAAGTGAAATCTCCCTAAGGTTGCTGTCCCTGATGGCTTTGAGAATATGATTTGTGCCATCAATGGTGAACTTCATCTCCATGTCACGCAAATTAAGCGTGAACTCTCCTATTGCATGAAGCCACTTCATGCCAAGAACTACATCAGTTCCACCCATGTTTACCACATAAAAATCTGCCTTGAACTCGAAATTATTAAGTTTCAAAGGCAAGTCAGGTATCATCCTCTCACAATCGAGAGTGTTCCCATCTGCAACCCTCACACGTATACCTTCAAACTGCTGAGTTTGAATACCCCATTTCTCTACCAACCGTGAATCGATGAAATTATGGGTTGCACCTGTATCAAGGAGAGATATGACCCTTTGACCAGCTAGGATCCCACGAAGTCTGAAAGAACCCTCTTTCTGCATGCTGGACATATGAGCCTCCTTAAGTTCTGTTTCCTCTGCAATTTCTGCTTCATTTTCTGATTCTTCTCCATCTGTATCATAGATTGGAGCTCGCTGATCAGAAAAATCAGTCAATGGTTCTTCCTCATAAAACCACTCCATATGCTTGTTTTGCCCTTTTGGTTTGAGGGGGCAATTGTGATTAAAATCATACGGACCTTTGCAATAAAAACAGAGTTTTCTCCTTCTCAAATCATTCATGGTTTCTCGATCTAAAGGGGCTGCAAATTTCTTTTTCTGATCTGTATTATCAGCCTTCTTTGGATCTGATTTATTTTCCGTGTATGATGTTGTAGGCTTCGAGCTCGAGCTAAAAGGCTTACGAGGTGTAGATAGCTCCATGCTGCGAGCTTTCCTCATTGCCTCCTGTAAAGTAGGTGGATCAAATGCTTTTATCCAACCTTTCATGGGCTTGAAAAGACCTTCAATAAATAATATGACCAGCCTTCTCTCTGAGATCCCTGTCACCATAACAGATAGTCTTTGGAATTCACCAATGTACGATTCCAAGCTACCTAACTGTTTCAGCTGTGCTAAATCTCTGAAGAAAAGCTCAGGATCCCTTTTGTCAAATCTCTCTACCAGTCTATCAGTAAACTCCTGGTACGAGGTAATCCTGTCATGATGAAGGGTAGTCATACCATGAATCCACCAGTCATGTGCTACGCCATCTAGATGAAGTGCTGCAAAGCGAATGGCATCCACCTCAGGCATGGGGCGTAGTGTCAGGAAAGTATCCAGTTTACTAACCCAGGCACGTGCTGTAACTCTGCCACTACCATCAAAGTGTACTAGGGTTAGTTTGCTGGTTGCCTGTTTAAGATCACTCTGTTTGTGTCTAGGACGCCTGTCATTCCTGTTCCTGGTGTGCTCTCTCTTCTGGCTCATAAACCTGTCAAAGTTAAGGTGCTCCTTAACCCTTGGTGGCAAATTATCCCACTCATCATGCATCGCCATAATATTATCTGCAAAATTTATTTCACCACCTTGTTCAGCTTCATCCACTTCCTCAGCATCATCTCTGGTGAATGTGGGATATGTAGCTCTCTCATAAGTGCATACTGGATCTATAATCCTCTGTGGCTGTCTATGGATACTGCTATCTCTATCTGAATCCAAACTACGAGCTCTGTTTAATGACAAATTCTGAACATTCGTGCTGAGTTGTTGAAGAATAGTTGCAACTTGCTCTTGCCCTGCAACCATGCCTCTAAGCACGTCTTTGGCTTCTTTGTCCTCATCCTCCCAATTATTTCTATGAGAACTTTCTCCAACCCTGTTTGCCATATTGTCCCAATCTAAAAACTCCTCCTGATCTGCAAACGGAAATGGTGGAAAAGGATTCTGGTCGCCTCTTTGATTTCTAGGGCCACCTCTGAAATAGGACTTGCCAAAACCCTCTCTGTTTGACTTCATAAATTCTCAAACCCCCCAAGCTGGCAGGATGTGAGCTCTGATACCACTGTGATGAGCCCTGCTGGCTCTCTGCTCAAAACCCCCAAATTCTTAAGTCTTTAATTGTTTTTTTTTTTAGTTTTTTTAAGAAATCTTAATAGACAGAAGAGAAGGGGCGCAACATATTTTTGCTCATAAAATGAAATTTAAAGCAAAAATTCACAAATTGGAAATACAGAAGCTATTATTATATTGAGACAATTAGAATATGCATAACAGACATACCCGAAAAACTCCAGTTATTTTATATAAAGCAATAGCCAGATCTACAGCCGGAAATGGTGAAAATCAGCATGAAGGCACGCCAAGGCTCCAGAAGGGGTTTCTCCTGCTGAGGAACAGGTCACAATGCACTGAATAGACTAGGCGCCAAGGATAGAAGCCAAAACCAGCTCAAAAGGAAGGCGTTTCTCCCTTTCACTTCACACGCCTTTCTCAAGGCACACAAACCAAGGCAATACGACCATGAAAAGAAGGAAATGAATCTCTGAAAGAAGAATCCCTGAAGCAAGAAGTACGCCACCAAGAAACCCTCAATTATTATCAAGCACAAATACTGCATAAATAAAGCTCTGTCTGCAACTGTAGAACTTCTGTGTGAAGCCCTCAACTGTACGGATTCAGCTGATCTCTCACAGCCTCAAACGTACTCAACACTGAAGAGTTTTCCGTTCTCCAATGGACACAATGATCAAACCCTGCTCTCAGGAGAATGCTCAGAGAAAAGATGCACAAGGCAATTCGAAATAGTCAAAAAGATGAGTTTCTATTGCCAGGAAATGCCTTTATACCAAAAGGCACGCATTTCAAGAAATGTACGGCCTTTCTCATCATTAAAATATTATAATATTTTAATATATCCCTTTTTAATAGTTTGAGCGCACTTTTTATAATATTTAAAGTTATTAAAATATTATAATCCCCCTTTTGACATTTAAGTGATATAAAATATAAATAAAGTCAATGTGAGTTTATTAAAAAGGCGTTTTAAGTTAATAAATTAACTTAATCACTTAAAATTCCGTAATATGCTCAAAACTCAGGATAATCTCGTGCCGTTAGAAGCGATGAACTCCTGGAATGCCAACGCTCACTGTGATCTAAACACTGTCCACTGAAAACACGAACAAACAACTCTCCAAAATGCACCATTGACCCTCTATCCAAACTGGCTAGCCCACAAGGGTCCAATAAAGGGCTAACGCTCTGTTCCCGAGAACTGTCTAGCGAGGGGACATCACATTGGGTCTTCATGCTGCTTCAGGATTTTAGAACTTGAAGTATTCAGGATTGGTGAAGAGATCTCGAACTTGGAACGAGAATTTGCATTCTTAATGATCTTTGTGTCCTTGGCGAACTTCAACCTTATCACAGGCTTGGAGTAGTACCATTTCTTTAGGAAGTTCTTCTCTTTGTTGCGTCCTTTTTCCATGCTTGATTCACTTTGTCCCTAGATGGTTTCATGAGTATTATTGACCTTCGAGCTGCTCCATGAATTACTATTGTATCTCTTCTTCTTTTGTTCACTGATGAAGAACCCATAACACCTTATTCAAGATGAAATTGTTATAAAACAATGCCCATGCCTTGATTTATTGGTTTGATAGATCATGTGTGCAAACAGGAGTAACGAGAATGAGACAAAAGGGGCTGCAAAAGTGAGGCCAAAGCTCAATTTCGGGTTTTGGAAGGCTGACTGCAATTTTTAAGTGCAAGCTAGGAAAAAAAAGAAGGCATTTTGCTTAAAATGGTCTAAACCTTGTAAATATGGGGTCAAAACTCAGTTTTTGGGCAAATAAAGTATCGGCTTTTAGTCAGTGTGATGCCAGGAAGATACTAGCAAAATTTGAAAATTTTGAAAATTAGGGTTTCTGAAATCTATTTTTACTCAAAACCCTAAAAAATAGGAACTTGTCAGAATTGGCTGAAATTAATTTTGATTGGCTAATTTCACATCACGATCACAATGGTGAAGTCGGTTTTAGTTAAAAGTCAGTTTAAGGCTGGTGGGTAGTTTTCACTTTTTCAGGAGAAAAGTTAGGACCTTCGAGGTCATCAATGGCAGTTGGCCAGTACCAGGTATCAATATCTAAGCTTGAAACTCAAAGAAGAATGCTCTACAATGAAAGATATTGAAAAATATGCTTTTTGATGGAGGGGATTTTTCAGATTGGCAAAAATAGACCAAATCGGGTTTTTTAAGCCTTTCAGCAACTTTTCTTTTGACAATTTGGAAAAAATAGGAACTTTTTGACACTTTCACAATTTTCATTTTGACAAAATAGGAACTTTTGACAACTTAAGCAAAAATCAGGTTTTTTTAGCACTTTAACAATTTTGCTTTTGACAAAGTAGGAACTTTTGGCAACTTAAGCAATTTTAGAAACTTTTTGAAGTTTTAGCAATTTTACTTTTTCACTTTTAAGTGAAATCGGGATTTTTAGAGCTCATTGCAAGTTACTCTTTTAACATAATATGTAAAGTGAGTAAAAAGTTCCTACAACTTGTAAGTTATTGAAAAAGTTCCTACAACTTGTTATGAAGGCAAAAAATTCCTATTATTGACTTGCAATGAAGCCAAAAAGTTCCTACTTGCAGTGAAGCCTCAAAAACCCGAAATTGACCCAAAATATAAGAAAAAATGACTCAAAGAGAAGGCAAATGAAGTTGGAATGCGATGAAATTTGGAGCAAAGATTGAAAATGACCCAAGGAATAATTTCCATATCTAAAATAGAGATTTTTCACCTCGTAAAGTGTGCCTTAACACAAAAAGATCCCTATTTGCAATGGTGATAAAAAATCCCGAAATTGGACAAAACAAGGGGAAAAACATGTCGAAATGTTCCCAAATTTCACACAAGGAAAAATAGGATGGATACCAAAAACTGCACAATTCAATTGGAGAATTTTGGTGCCTCGAAATGCGTTCCATAGAGATTTATGAAGAAATTTTTCTTCACATTTCATATGGGTTGTCCAATTTGGAGAATTCAAAAATTGAGGACAACAAGTTGTAAGTAGATCTTTTCTGCTCTTATTTATCAATATATAAGAGATATATTGGTTGGGTTTTTCTCCCTTAGGTTGGAGGGTTTTCCCAGGGTATCTGGTTGTGTTAATTGTCTCATGTGTTGCATTTTCTGAGTGCCTTCTGTCTTGTTATATCTGATCATATAAAACTAACAATAAACACCTTCCTTGCTATTGGCACGTTTCACTTAACTAGCTACCACTTATCCTTAGTTTGAGATAAATTTTTCTATGGCAATTGCCAACCAAAAGTGTGCTACCTTATGTCCTTAACTCCCTTCATGCTGGATGCTAATCACTAACTGGTTTGCCACATTGTAGGAGACTTGTGAGAACTCTTGTGTGTCAATTCCAACCAAGAAATACACCTATATTGAACTTAAAAATCTCACAAACTGCTGATGATTTTTCCTTGTGGCATTGCCACCTTGAAATGGTGCCACTTCACAAGCAAACCTCCCTTGATTCAATCAGTGCTGATCACTAATCATGTTGCCACTATTTGGTGGAACTTTTGACTAGTTCTGCACCTTATTTTAGTGCCAAAGTCGAATGTTTTTCATATCTTTTTAATAGGGCGTGGATCACTTAGAGATCTGCCATGTTTGTTGTGTTTTTATCAACTCATTGCCACTTCTTGAGTAGGATTTTAGATTGTCTTTGCCAGCATGAAATGACCTAGGCAGAGTTTTAAAGTGCATTTTCTACTACTTTAGACAATGGCATGTTTTTGTAATGGATCTGCCCCCTACAATTGGCATCTCCCTTCATTGACTTGCTATCTTCTTAACTTTGGTGTGGTTTTAAGACTGATTTGCCACTTTGTAAGAGCCCTTTTCTACAATTATTGCCGAGGCATATGTGTACCATGCTTGATCATTCAAACACTTGTTGCCTTTCTTTTCTCTTGCCATATCAGCTGATTTGATCTCCTCTTAAACCATTCTTTGCTTTCTGTTAGCTGCCAGGACCATCAATAGTCAAAAACCTTTTCATCTTGCACTAGAGCTGTTTGACCTCGGGCAATCTACATGGATGGTTAGCTGAAAAAATGTACCATGACCAAAGTACTTTGTAACTTGACAATGGAAGAAACTCAACAAGGATGACTTGGTTAATGACAAGAAGTTGATCAAAACAATACAATAAGGCAGTCCATAACTCTATTGGACATGTATAGAGGTTGCAGGGTTGTGTTTGAAGCATATATATGAGACTCAGACTCAGCTCAAACTCGGCTAGAGTGACTTGGCTCGGGACTCGAGACTCGGCAAAATGAAAAAACCATAGAAATTTAGAGATTTTTAAGGATTTAAAACCAGTGTTACAAGACTCGGACTCGCCTTGGACTCGGCAAGCCGATTTTTGACTCGGACTCGGACTCGGAGCCCAGACTCGCCCAAGACTCGGCAAATAGAAAAACCCAAGAAATTTAGAGATTTTTAAGGATTTAAAGCTTGTTTCATGCACCCTTTAGTAAATAAACCTCAAATACACAATAACATCATGAAATAGAAACTACTATGATCCTATACACAAACATCTATCGATCACATAAGTATAAACGCAAATTTTGGCTGAAGGAAATAACACATTCAGATATATAAATATTGTCAAATGTATACAAAACACATGGAATATGAAATCTGTGGCATCAAAACAAATATCAAAACTAAAAATATAAGTCTATGGCTCAGAAGAGCTTGGATTACTCATCCCAACATCACGACAAGTCATGCGCTAGTGTCTAAGATAGGTCCTAGATGATGATGTAGCCATAATATTTGCTTGCATCTCAATGATTGGTATGTATATTCAAGTGAGGAATTTATTATTAAACTTTTATTGTAGCCTTCAAGATTGCATGTTTTGTTGTCTAATGTATGGAACAAGATAATCCTTGATTATGGCTTTGACTGTGAAAGATGCAAAGATTTGCAACAGGGGATATGTATTTTGTAGGTTTTATGATCATGATTCATCATTGGCCTATAACATGCTTAGACCTATAGTTTGATGAGGGTTTGGGGGAAACACCCCAATGGGGTTGAGGGGCAGCGCCCCTTGTGGGGGTCTAGGGGCAGCGCCCCCAGTGGGGTCAAGGGGCAACGCCCCTTGCAGGGGTCTGGGGGCAGCGCCCCCAGCGGGGTCAAGGGGCAGCGCCCCTCGCAGGGTCTTGGGGCAGCGCCCTGGGCGCGCTCCCTGTCACGATACAGAGCGGGGTCGAGGGGCAGAGCCCCCGCCACCAAGCCCAAATGAAGACCTTCAAAACCACACAAACCTCCATGGCGCACACCATTTAATTAAAAAAATTGTAAATAAAAGATTTTTAAAAAAATTAATTAAAATGCCCGAGTCTGAGGCACGAGACTCGGCGAGTCCGGCGAGTTTGCCGAGTTCGGCGAGTACTCGGCATCCGAGTCATTTTGACTCGCCTAGCCTCACTCGCCTCGGGACTCACGAGTACTCGCCGAGTTTAGGCGAGTCTTGTAACACTGTTTAAAACTTGTTTCCAGCACCCTTTATTGAATAAACCTTAAAGACACAATAACATCATTAAATAGAAGCAAATTTGATCACATACACAAGTATACATCGATCACATAAGTATAAAGTACACCAATTGTAGCTGAGCTGCTGAAGGAAATAGCACACTAAGATATATAAATATAGTCAAATGTATACAAAACTCATGGAATATGAAATCCATGACATCAAATGTTCCATACAAATATGACATATCAAAAAAATAGCTACAATTCTATGGCATAGTGGAGT
Source organism: Sequoiadendron giganteum (assembly GCA_007115665.2). Taxonomy (NCBI): domain Eukaryota; kingdom Viridiplantae; phylum Streptophyta; class Pinopsida; order Cupressales; family Cupressaceae; genus Sequoiadendron; species Sequoiadendron giganteum. Next base: position 540,665,266 of record CM021101.1, read on the forward strand.
CAACATCCTTCCTACAAAGGCTTCTAAGGGTCCTAGATGATGTAGCAACTGCAGCCACAGTCTCTACCACTGTCTCCATGCCACTCTCACCAACACCAACTGTGTCTCCTCGTGCTCTAGCCTCCTCCTCAACCATGGCTACAACCTCAACCTCTCTATCTGCTTGGTCCACCCAATCAAGGTCCTCGTCACTAAAGACTGCATTTGTAGCCTCAGTGATCCACTCAGACTATAAATCAACCTCCTCTAGCTTGATCAGGGTGGAGTCCTAGTAAAAAAATCTTCCTGTATTTGAGCCGAAATTTGTAATGAAGTTATGAACATATACCAAATCCATCATCCTCTCCACTGATAGTCTATTGCGCTTCTTGGAGTGTATGTGCTCAAACATACTCCAATTGCGCTCACAACTAGATGAACTGCATGGTTGGCTCAATAGACGAATGGAAACCTTTTGAAGGTTCGGTGTATCAGAATCAAACATATGCTACCATCTATCTAAGATGAGAAAAATAAACAAAATCAATCGCATTTCCAATTTAAATTTTCAAGTTTCAAGTTTCAAGTTCAACATTTAATAATAAATTATAATATAAATAGATGAAAATTATGCCCTTAAATATATTTTTACTTGATGTCGTCCTACTCTCTTTGCACAATTGACGTGCAAAGAGGTCTCCTTGTGCTTTAGTGAAGGCATCTATCTCGTGCATTATCTGTGTAGTAACAGCAGGCAACATCCGCTCTATCGTCGAGTAGAGCCCACTAAGAATCTCCTTATCTACATGGAAATCATGGCTGAATTGGAAGGCCGGATTTAGGAAACATGCGGCTGCATGGAAGGGCCTATGAAGTTGGTGGTGCCATCTCCTATCAATGATCTCCCAAATGGGACGATACTTCTCCTCAACTCCACCATAGACGGATCTAATGGCCTCTTTGGCCCTATCCATGCTTTCATATATGTAGCCCATTGTGGGCTTCTCCCCATCAACAACTCGTAGGAGAACTAGCAAGGGCTCGATAAATTGCAAAGTGAAAACATTAACTTAAGTGTGAACAAAAATAAACAAATAAAAGTAAAATATGAATAAAATGTAAACATAATGAAGAGTTAAATTTTACCTTCACAATCTCCTTCGCTGGTGCCCAAAACCCTGGCTCATAAAAAATGCAATTAGTCACATCAATCCCTACAATGGTTGTAGCATAGGACGAGGAAGACCACTCCTCACCAACAAACATGTGCCTCAAAGATGCCTTTAATTGAATCAAAGATTGTAATGTGATAAAATTTGTGGCAAACCTAGTGATGCCAGGATGAGCCAACTCCCTTAACCTCATGTATTGCCTCATTAGGCTAAGGACCCATGTGTGATTGTATACAAATTTGAAAATGTGTTTTGCCACATACACTCATGTTTTGATCCATGGGAGGTTGTCAAGATCCTCCAATATGAGGTCAAGGCAATGGGCGACACATGGAGCCCGGAATATAGTAGGGTGCCTCTCCATCAATAATCTACCAGCAACAACATAATTTGCTGCATTATCGGTCACCACCCGAACCACATTCTCCTCGCCCACCTCAGCTATCACCTCCTCTATAGCCTCACATAGGTATGTGGCATTTTTGACATGGGCGAAAGCATCAATGGACTTGATGAAGACGGTGTCACCTGAAAAAAGAAGCAAAACCAATTATTCAATAAATTAAAAAACATAAATCAGCCACTAAATGTAATTCAAATTTCAAATTAATCAATGCATTGAGGGAAGTACAATTACCTGCAGAGCAAACTAGAAAATTAATTAGCGTCCTATTTCTCCTATTGGTCCAACCATCAATCATGATGGTGCAACCCAAACTCCTCCACTGCAAGTGCTGCTCCTCTACTTGTGCTTTTACATCCGACACATTTTGACTCAAAAGTGGGCCCTTTAATTCTTCTTCCGTAGGTTCTTTGAACCCTGCCCCACATATGGTTATGGCATCAACCATATTTTTTCAAAAGGGAGACCTAAAACATGTCATAAATAAATTAATAAGTTACTTAGATAAGTATTGTAAAATGAAAAGTTTTAACTATAAATTTTGAATTCAACAATGAGATACATCTAGATTCTAAAATTTAAATATAAATTTTAAAACAATTAAACAAAAAAGAATTACTTGGCTACATGGAAGGGAATGGTGCAATAGTACCAGAAGTCTGCAATTGATTTCTTTGCTGCATCATGTCCGTCCTTGTTCCAACCCATGCTCTCAAGTGACGGTTGGGAACCGGGAGTACTGCGTGGTACAAACTATGAATCCACCCTAGATTTACGAACTCTAGGTCCAATGCTAACACTCCCACTACCACTAGCAGTAGTGGTAGCACTAGGAGACCCATAGTTGGTGCAATAGTAGAAGCACTAGCACAAGCACTAGCACTAGGACGGTATGGAGGCATAGAAGAAGCATCTCCAACACCACCGATGCTCACCAACTCCTGCCTTTGCCTCTTTTTCATTTCTTTTTGCAATTCAAATGTTTCTAATTGCACTTGCACCTCACGAACAACTTTACGAGGTGTGGACGGGTATGCGTGCAATATGGTATTTCAATTTGTTTATGCCTCCATGATATATTGTTTTACAATATTTACATTTTGCCTCTCCTTTTTTATGCCCAAGAAAGATTTCAACATGTTTCCAAGTAGGGTCTTTTCTGCCTGGGGTTTGAGGCATTGTGTAAATACCAAGGTTACCCCAAGTTTCCGAGACAGGGACGACAGGGGACGGCGAGACGAGTTCCTAAGTTTCCGATTTTTGAGGCCAAAATTAGGGACGGCAGGGGACGACTATATAAAAATATAGGGAAAATTTTAAAAATATAGGGAAATTTTAAATATTCATATGATAACATGGATAAGGCATGCATAATACACATTATAGAACACTAACATATAACATTTGTGTCCAACATTATGCCAATATTTAATACGCATTCAAAATTAACATACATGAATCATGAAACAACCTCCAAGGTATAATTTATAAACTTATATCAAAATGCCCAAAGGCTACATTGCTGCCATATAGTTTTCAAGTTTGCTATGAAAATCAAAATATAATGTTAGTAATGAATACAAAATAAACAAAGTCAAAGAGCACTACTGCCCCTAATCATCCCTCATAACCGCATCAAAATCAGAGTCATCCTCTGAGTCACTGCCACTGTGATGCTCCTCCTCAACCAACGAAACCCCAACCAAACCCTCAGCTGTCTCCTCCTCATCTACCTGGGCCACGTCCTCGGGATCAATATCCCACTGTAGAGCTGGAGTCTGTCGATACTCTGGAGTCTGTCGATTCTGAAGCCGAAGAGCACTATGAACGGCCACTAGCTTCTCCACTTGTCTAGAGGTAAGTCTATTCCTCTTGAGGGAGTGGATAAAGCTATACGTGGACCAATTTCTCTCTGCAGCAGAGGAACTAGCAACCTGTGCAAGAAGGCGAGTAGCAAGTGTCTTCAACTGCGGTGTATCCCTCCCATGATAGGTCCACCATCCAATAGGGTTCGATTGAGCTAATATAGTTCTATCCAACCTCGCCTGTGGTTTACTCAAGTTTGGGCCCGTAAGATTTGCAAAGTCTAGGAATTGTGACCAAACTAGTGAAACCCGCTCTGCTGGATAAATCTTTTCAATGGCCCGTGTGAACCCATCTAAAACCTCACTATCATCACATGGAGGCACCCCACCAGGCCTTGGTGCATACCATTTTGGATTTAGAGCAAAGACAGCCATGTGAAGCGGGGTGTTCATTATATTCCACCTTCGAATCACAATGGGCCCAATGTGTTGCTCATATAAATCCAAAGTGGGGTCCTTTTCCAAAATAACTTGCTTGATCTTCCCAAGCATACTGTCAAATGTCTCATAAATCTCTCCAAGACTAGGAGAGTCTGTATCAGCATATTTGATGACATCTACAATAGGGGAGATGAAGGAGCAAATATATTGCAAAATGCAAACAAAAAGTTCAAAATAATTAGTTGACAAGTTAATTGAAATGTTAGAAACTTCAAAAGTTGGAACATTGGACAATAGAATTAAAATATTAAAATCAGAAATTTAATATGAAAATCAGCCATCTAATGTCTTACCTCACATTGGCCCACCAATCGTCATCGAGGATCTTTTGTTTGACATTCTTTCCTTCAGTAGAACTTGCATGAGGCCATCTAGCCCACTCTGCATTGACCATCATTGCTTGTAGAGGCTCATACACCTCTACCATCCTCTCTAACAAGATGAAGTATGTGGCATATCTACATTCAATGTTCATTCATTGATTCAATGATTCATTAAAAATTTAAAATTTAAAACAAAATCAGATTATGAATACAAATTGAAAGTGAAACAAAATGAAGTGAGTGGCATACCTTGTCTCAACAGGTTTGAGAAATTCCTTCTTTGAAAATGTTCTGAAGAGAGCAAATGAGGTATGGTGATTGCAAATAAACATTTGAATATCTCTAGCTTCTGCCACTATTTTCTTCACCCAATCCAACTTCCCTATGTCTTTCAATGCATTGTTCAATGCATGAACACAACATGGGTCCAAAATATGTGCCTGTACTTACCCTCCACCATCAACCCAGCCGATTTGCACACACGTGCAGAATCGATGATCACTTGCACCACATTTGCAGCCCCAACCTCCTCTATAGCATCTCTCAAAATGGAAAACTGGAATTCTGCATCCTTACGTTTCCCCGAACAATCTATGGCTCTAAGAAAATAAGAACCAGCAGGGCATGTGACTATGACATTGATGAGTGGCCGACGTCTACAATCAGTCCACCCATCCATCACTATAGAGCACCCCGTCCTCATCCACGTTTGCCTCATCTCCTCCATTAACACATTAACTTTGGAGTACTCTTTGTCTAGGAGGGTGGTGTGTAGCTTATGATCTCCAGGGGGTATGAATGAAGGACCAACTGTGGCTATTTCTCTCACCATTTGTTTAAAATAAGAGGAACGGGCCACATGAAATGGAATGGCATGTGCAAAAAAGAATTTGGCAATGGCAGATTTAGTACTCTCTCGTGCTTGGTTATTAAACAGGGACTCAACTAAGGTTGCCTTTTCACTACCATTGCCACTCACCTTCTCTTTGCTCTTAAGAGAACTCCACTACTACCAACCGTGGAAGGACTAGGAGTAGGCATGGATGATTGTGCACTTGGGAAAGGAGACCCACCTTGAACCCCACCATCACACTCTATTTGAATTTTTTGGCATTCTAAAAATAGGTCATCTGTCAGGGGCGGATGTGAGAGATTTAAAGCGGCAATCTTCTAGAAGCTTTTTCCAAGCTTTCTTTCCATTCTTATCTCACACTTTCTTTCTATTCTTATCCATTCTTTGAAGAAGGAAAACAATTGTAACAAGTTGTCGCGAGTTGGCACTTTCCGTTTTTAGATGCTTTGTTAGGTTTTAGATGTTTTATCTTGTTTTAGGTTTAGAAATAAAGCTTGCATGTTGGCAAGTCCTAGTTGTAAAAGCAAGGAGATTTTAGGGTTCCCTACTCCTCTGCTTAGTTATAAATAGGAGCAGTGTGTGCTCATTTTAGTTTAACCGTGCTTGTGATAACAAGACATAAGTGTTTTTAGTACCTTCTCTTTGTTATTCAGTATTGTTCACTTTGTGTAAAGAGCAAGTTTGCATGCCTCTTTAGCTGCAAATACTTGTTTAGTGCATGTGTTGTGTTGATTATAATTAGGTTGATTGCATGTTGCAAGCGTGTTGCTACAACTTGCTGTCCCGAAGTTGTAATCCTTGTTCCAGAAACTTGAGTAAATAAAATCTCGAGTGTGCTTTGTCTACCCTGATATAAATATCTCAAGTTTCCGTCTATTTGTTTTGTGTTAGAAGCATAGTTGGAAAACTCGGCATTTTCAAGTACTCGGCAAGCCCGAAAAACTCGGCTCGGCAAAAACTCGGCAACTTAAAAAATTGCTTAAACTTCACCAAAAACGCATTTTTTTTGCAAAATTCAAAGATAAGATGCATCCAATGAGTCAATAAATGAGTACATATAAGAAACAAGTTGTATTTGATTGATTTGAAAGAAATTGGATACAAAATGGCATCCTCATGTGGAATGATCAATGCGCTGATATGATAATAGTCTGAAACAAAATGAAAATAGCAAATTGTTATTGTAAAACTGAAAGTCAATATTATATTAATATATTTTATAAATTTATATCTTCCTCTTCCCATGTCTAGTGAAAACTAGGGGAGAGGTAGAACTAGATGATATTATAGATGAAGACTTGTAGGAAAACTTGGAAACTTGGACTTGGAGAGTACCTAGAAAACCAAATGAATTCAATCTGATTTTGAGGGCAATGACCCTAATGGGGTCAAGGGGTAGCACCCCTCGTGGGGGTCTGGGGGCAACGCCCCCAGCGAGGTTGAGGGGCAGTGCCCCTCGTGGGGGTCTGGGGCAACGCCCCCAGCGGGGTTGAGGGGCAGCGCCCCTCGTAGGGTCCCAGGGCAGCGCCTTGGGCGCGCTCCCTGTCGCGATACAGGGCGGGGTCGAGGGGCAGAGCCCCCGCCACCAAGCCAAAATTAAGACCTCCAAAACCACAAAAACCTTCATGGGAGAGTGTTTTTGCTAAGGAAGAAACAGAGCAACTGGTGGAGGCAAAAAATGAATGAAAATTGCCTTTATTCTGACAACGGGGGTCTTTTTTGCTGAGCAGCCGAGTTTTTGCAAATAAACGGCGAGTTTTTAGGCGAGTTTTTGTGAAAAGTACGGCCGTACTTTTTGGCGAGTAAAACTTGCAAATACTCGTTTGGCAAAAAAACTCGCGAGTTTTTGGCGAGTGAGCCAACTATGGTTCTAAGCACTACTACTCATCCCACAACAATGGGTAAAGACCAAGAAAAGTTTGATGAGCAAAATTGTGAAACAGTGAAGCTCATTAAGCTTTTAGTTACCGATGATCAGCTTCCATTGGTTCCATCCGGCAAATCAGCTGCTGAGATTTGGGAGCATTTGAAAACCTTGCATGAGACCTTTGACAAGAGTCGTAAGTTCTTTTTAAAGAACCAGCTGTTCTCTATCATGATGGATGAGAGAATGTCCTTATAGGAGCATCTGACAAATATTCAAGACATCCATGATCAATTAGAGGCGATTGGTCGGAAGATGGAGGAAGAAGACATGGTAGTCATCACTTTGAAAAGTCTATTCAAGTCTTATGAGCACTTTGTTGAAACTCTCAACATCACATTGACTAATGTTGATTTGAAGTTTCTCGAACTTTGTACCATACTTTTGCAGCAAGAACGTTGGAAACAACAGTTTGGTAGCAGTGATTTTTTGTCCTCTACAGAGCAAGCTTTTGCAGCCAAGTCTTAGGCTAAGAATAAAGGGAAAGATCAACCTTCATAGCAGAAAGGCTTCGGTCAACCTTAGGGCCCCCCCCAAGAAGAACATTCAATGTAATTACTGCCACAAATGTGGTCATATGAAGAAGGATTGTCCTCAGCGTTTGGCTTTTGAACATAAGAAGCAGGGAGGGTCTCAGCAAAAAGCAAATGTTGTTGAGCACACTGAGCAAAAGGAATTTGTCTTTTACGCTTTTATGGCTAAAAGACCTACATATCATGTGAAGACCTCTACCTGGAACATTGATTCAGGTGCTTCGCGAAATTTCACCCATCAACGTGATCGGTTCACAGACTTCTCTCCTTTCAGTGACTCAATTATTTTTGGAGGAGGTGAAGAGTATACCGTTGTCGGTAAGGGCACTGTTCAAATTCAATCTGGTGGGAGGAATCTCATATTCCTCAATGTATACTACGTTCCTGGCATGGAACTGAACCTTCTCTTTGCCAATCAGATTATGTGACACTCTCCTCAGTTGGATGTGGTATTCAGTGCACATAAATGTTCGATTGTTCATCGGGAGACTCGCACCACTATGGTTGTTGGTATTGAGGATCATGGTCTATACAGACTTGTGGATACAGGTGATTCTCCAAAGTAAGCCATGGCAGCAAGAAATTCTTCCATCACCAATCTTTGGCATCAACGATATGGGCACTTAAATGTGCACTATTATCTCAGAAGGGACTTGTAGCTGGTTTACCTGAGATCCAAATTCAGCATCATGGATTTTGTGGAGCTTGTCAGGCTAGGAAGCAGCACAGGACACCGTTCTCGGATGGTGACTTATGGTGAGCCTCTAAGGTACTACAGTTGGTTCACACTGATGTATGTGGGCCAATGAATACACCTTTTGTTACTGGTTGTAGGCATTTCTTTCTTTTTGTTGATGATTCCAATCGTAAAATGTGGATGTACTTTCTTAGATAGAAATCAGATGTGTTTACTATATTTCAAAAGTTTAAGGCCTTAGTAGAGAAAGAGTTTCGCTGTTCCATAGTAACTCTCAGGTCAAATAATGGGGGGGAATTTTGTTCTATTGATTTCTCCAACTTCTGTGATATACACAGCATCAAACACTAGTTAACCACACCCTACACCCCTCAGCAAAACGGTGTTGTAGAGCAGCACAACCGCACAATCACTAAGATGGCCCACTCTATGTTACAACATAGGAATTTTCCTAAGAAATATTGGGCAAAAGCAGTTTACACTGTTGTCTATCTCCTTAATCAGTCTCCTACGTAGGTTGTTAAGGGGAAGACTCCAGAGGAAGCTTGGATTGGTGGCAAACCTCAGATCAGTCATCTAAAAATCTTTGGCTCTTTAGCATATGTATGGATTCCAGATGCCAAGCGCTCAAAGTTGGATTCCAAGAGTCAAAAGCTTATGTTCATAGGGTACAATGACAACCATAAGGCTTACAAGCTAATTGATGTAGACACTAATCGTCTCATCTTCAATCGTGATGTTGTCTTTGATGAAGAACGAGATCCCTTTCACCTTTCCTCATCTGTGTAGAATTTTGAGGATCGGCCTTTGAAGGCTTCTGATTTGGGTGTTCGTCTTCCATTAGGTCCACCTAATGGGAGGGATGATGTAGATTCAGTTTTTGATGATGCTCAACCCGATTTTCCTTTGGATGATGTTGATCTTCCACTTGTTGAACTTGTTCCAAATCCAATACCAATTCCAGCTCCTCATGCATCTGATGTTGGCACTTCTACTCTTTGACCTAAATGGTGAGCTAATACCATTGGTGATCTTCATGATGATGAGCTCATTGAGGGTAGATCGTCCAAAAACAAGAGCAAACAGCAACATATAGTTAATTTTGCTCTCATGGCCAACATTCATAGTGTTTATGAGCCTCAAACATATTCAAAGGCTAAAGGAATTCCTGAGTGGGAATATGCTATGGAGGCTGAATACCATAGTCTTCAAAAGAATAACACTTCCGTCCATTCTAATCTTCCTCTAGGGAAGAAGCCCATTAGTTGCAAATGGGTGTATAAAGTTAAGTACAAAGCTGGCAAAACCCTTGACAAGTACAAATCTCATCTCGTTGCTAAGGGGTTCTCACAGAAGGAAGGCATTGACAAAGAGGAGACTTTTGCTCCTATAGCCAAGATGAGTACCATTCGGCTAGTCCTTGCCTTAGCAGTCTAGTTTGGTTGGAAAGTCCATCAAATGGACGTTAAGAGTGCTTTCGTCAATTGTGAGTTGAAGGAAGAAGTCTATATGACGTAGCCTCTAGAGTTCAAGGTTGCTGGTAAAGAACACCGAGTGTGCAAACTGGTGAAAGCACCCTATGGCCTGAAACAGGCTCCTCGGGCTTGGTACATCAAAATCAACAAGTACCTCACAGATCATGGCTTTCAGAGAAGTCCATCTTATTCTAATTTGCATGTCAAATACACTTGTAGTGATATTCTTATTCTTGTTGTCTATGTTGATGACCTGATCATTACTAGCAACTCAGCACATTTGATCGATGAGATCAAACAGGATTTGTGTAGCTCATTTGACATGACAGATTTAGGACTTCTGCATTATTGTTTAGGTGTTGAGGTTTGGCAGACATAGAGCAGTATCTTCATCTCTCAATCCAAATATGCTCAAAGTCTACTGGATAAGGTCCAAATGCAAGATTGCAAACCAGCCTCCACCCCTATGGAAAAAAGGCTAAAGTTGTCAACTAAATCAGATTCCCCTGTAGTGGATGAATCCTTGTTCAAGCAACTAGTGGGCAGCCTTGTCCATCTCACTACCACTAGACCTAACCTCAGTTTTGTTGTGAGCTACATTTCACGCTTCATGACAGCCCCCAAGGCTGATCATTGGGTAGCAACAAAGCATGTGCTCCGTTATGTGAAGGGCACTTCTGATTATGGACTTCTTTACACTAGGAGTTACGATCCTAGCCTCATTGGTTACACAGACTCAAATTGGGCAGTTCGGTTGATGACAGAAAATCAATATCTAGCTATGTTTTCAGTTTGGGATCCGGTGCAGTCACTTGGACTAGTAAAAAGCAGCAGGCAGTGGCTCTTTCCACGACAAAAGCAATGTATCGAGGAGCAGTTAAGGCAGCTTGTGAGGCAGTTTGGCTTCGCCGGATGCTTGCGGATATGCAGATATCTCAAGCAAGTCTGACTCCCTTGTTTTGTGTCAATCGGGAGTTCTCGAACTTGCCAAAAATCTAGTCTTCCATGAAAGAACCAAGCATGTGGAAACTCATTGTCACTTCATTCGGAAGCTTGTTGAAGACGGATCAGTTCAGTTGTTGTATGTTCCAACAGAGGATCAGACAGCAAATATTCTCCCCAAGTCCCTCAGTCCAAACAAGTTTGTAAAATTCAGGGGGCATCTTGGTGTAGTTGATAGATTGAGCATTAAGGGTTTAAAAAATATTTAATTAGTTATTAATGCTCAATTATGTAATATATTAATGTAGATTTATTTCTTTGTTATTCTTCAGTGTAGATTCAGAAACTTTCTAAAGATCGCTCTTGTAATCTCTATAAAGAGTCTTTGACTCTTTTTGTAAATAATATCGAATTTTTTCCCATCCCATTTGTAATAAAGATGACATGTGTCAATTTGTACTGCATCATACACAAGATAATCAAAGTGTCAGATCCTCATAGATCAGATCCGCCACAACTTGATACAATAATCTGTCAATCACATCTCACCTTTCACATATATATGGATGACCACTTTGATCAGATGTTAAAAATGGTTAATAATGTCTTGATTGAGTCCTACTTGAACCCATATGACACCAACAAGATTCTTCAAGAAAACAAAATTAACGGGCCCATGCAATTCATCAATGAAGATAATTCTCAAAGCTTCTAAGTTCTATGCATTCAAACAAGTTCATATTATCATCTCCAATCAAAGGACAAAGAAGTGGAAGTAGGGGATGCATGGTAGATTTTCCATTTGGTTCTCAAGACAAACATATCTTTCAATATAATGCAATGAGAAATTTTAATATAAAGCGCGTGTTTTGTAACAATGTCCTACTTTATGATTTCATTCTCATTGCATGTAAAAACAAGTAACTCCCTACAACGTTCTTTGATTGTAATAGGCAGACAGGATCTTGATCTGATATCATGGTTATAACTGTAGAATATCTTCATGTTTATAATTTTAGGAATTTCTATTTTTGAGTGTACTTCCGTCTCTTGTAAAATAATCTATTTTCTTACCAATACAAGTATACGTAGTTTTTTCCCTGCTTTTGAAAAAGTATTCCCCCAATAATTTGAATTTGTAGATGCAATACAAAAATAGTACTCCCATTAAATATTATTGGAATAGCTGTGCCTGCCAAGGCTGTAGTCACATGACATAGACTTCTAATAAGATAACAACAAAGGTATGAAAAAACAGCTCAGTAAAATGAGCACAACTATACATAAAAATGTGAGACAAAGGAACAACTAGTCAAGACCAAAATAATCCAATTAGGCTAAGCCAATACCATGATTGTGTTTTCTTAAGAGATGAACTTATAGTTACTTGGCCACTAACACAGTTATGAACAAACTAAACAAAGAAAGAGGAAAGAGCACGATCCCACTAAAAGGAAAAGAGACTATTAAAGCAGTGACCCTCTAATTGCAGTAAGGTTGTTGTGATAAAAAAAAGTGGCAATGAGATCAATTTTATTTTCAGGCCACAAGTGCACTTTTAGCATATCTCTGCAATAGCAGTAATGCCAAAGGAGGTAGTGTTTGGATAATTTGAATCTAGATTAAGAAGCAATGTTATTTCGTTTACCATGTCAACCGACAATAACATTCGGCTTGAGAAAAATGCTTCATTTTTCATCTTGCAAGGAGAAGGACCAGCTCATTTTCAACTTATCAATGATTACAGTTGTGGAAGAAGTAATCATCATCCCTAATTTGCTTTGAATCTTTCAAACTTCAAAATGTGAAAGAAAGGGCAGTTTTCCTTTCCATGGTTCTCTTTCATCATGGTGAGCATACATCAATCTTGGCCCATTATCTTCTTTTCTTCACCAAGATTTCCCTCTCCAACCAACTGGAGAAAGGTCAGTCACTCTATCCTTAGGAGACACTATCAGTTTCAACTCACAACTTTGAGCTGAAGAAAGAAACCATCCTTGCTTCTCTTTGGAACAAAATGGAGATATCCCAAGTGTGACCAACTGAAAATCGATTCCCAATGTGTAGAATCCATCAGACAACCAGTAATGCTCATTCAACATTATATGGTACTTTCCAAGCATTAGTTTATGTTTATAATGGGTAAATCTTATTTTTTACTCTGAAATAAGGCAGCTTTAAGAGTTGTTGAACAACCAGGGATCCTCCTAAACCAATGGATGGCACCTTCCATGCCCTTGTTAATGTCCACAGTGCATAAACCTCAATTTTTAATTTCAAAAACATGCAGTTTTAAAAGTCAAGAACTATACATGTAGATAGTCATTTGAAATAAGATTTTGAGTGTGAAATTTATGATCGTAATTGAACAACCTAAATCAAAAGTATATTTGCATTGTACTTTTCACTTGCAACTCACTATTTAATAATCATTATAGCCTTCTAAGTCGGGTATAAGTTAACATCAAGAATTGATATACAGTTCAACTGTCAAACCAATGTTTCCAACGTCTGCACTTCTGCAAATCAGATTTATAGGGCATTCACTCAATTTTTTTAAGGAAGAGAGAAAGTATGTTAATCTCCTCGAAAGACCAATTTGGGTCGGTGGAGCTCAAAACAACATTCAGTTATTTTAGATTAAGTACTAGGGTAATGAAAACTCAGATTGAGAAAAGAAACTAGATACCACACACTAATGAAATGTGAAAATAAGAAGAGTTGTTAAACATAGAATCCCAGCCCAATGAAGCTAATGAAGAACAAAGTGGGATCCATGACCAAAGACCAATGCTGTCACATGTCTATTGCAAGGCTCAGGTGGATGAATCAATAGTATCATTATCTCCAACCATGAGAGTGCCAAAGTGGATGTGAGAACCCTCATAGGGAAATGCCCAAAGCTAAGTGGCCATGTTCAACAATCATTGAAGGAATTTAGTTAATACTTCTAAAACTTCTGGGGCCAAATAAAAAACCAATAATGTGGGTTTGCTTCTACAATTCAGTCTGCTGGCAAGTAGCACGCTCTCAAATGCTAAAAGAAAGCAAAACCAAAGCAAGTGCATTTGTTGGGGTGCCCTGATGATCGTACAGAAATAGCACCACCTCACTAACACATCCAACCTGTGACTGAACCAATAGTATCCAATGCATTTAATGCCTACAGGACATGTGACAGAACAGGAAGAGGAGGTAATCAGCATGGTAAGGACCTACACATGAAGGTGCTAATGTCTAGAAAAAAAAGGCAAAGTATCACTAATTAGGATAGTGGAAGAAAGCGTACAGAGAACTGCTCCAGTCTCTACAAAGACATCAAAATCTTACCCAGATCCCAGAGTAGATAGGAATCCTAGAAATAGTGTGCTCCTCAATCTCCCCTTCAATAGAGATGGTAGATTTTGTAATCAAGGTTTAAAGCACAAACTTCACCGATATTAAGAACTTTGATATTGTTGAAGAAATCTAATAACTTTGTATTTCAGATTGTGACGTGAGCAGAACTTGTGATCTCAAGTAGTGACCAACCACTCTACTTTATGAAAACCTAATGAGATATTAAACATTAAAGAAAATAAAAAGAATATTCAAGTCTTTCGAACTAAAGTCGTATTTCCAACGAGAATCAAATATATATTTGGTGGTGCCTTATAAAAAAATCAACAATGTTTGAAATATCTCTTGGAATGTGTTAAAAAAGTTTGTGAAGGAAGATAACTGGTACAAGGAGGGAAAATATCTAAATCGAAATATAATAATGTTTCAAAACTACTTTATAAGAGTATGTCAAAGGCACTTTATATTATTATGTCGATATCTTAATATTTATGGAAATGAACTAACTATTTGCCAGTTATATAAAGATCATTGAGGGGTTTACATATTTAATTAGATGAAAAAGGAAAAAATTTTGCTAAGTTGACAACTGATTTTCTGAACAAACTAGCTCTTTAACCTACCATTCTATGAAAATCTGTACAAATGGACAACCAAATAGACAAATGAAAAAGAGATAGCAGTACACAATATTAGATGGGTTTATAAATTACTGATAAAAAATTCCGACCATCAGTGGCCTGGAGATCTTGTATATCCAATCCATGTAAGCCTATGGATGAACTTACCCATTGTTCACTAAATTTATTGAAGATTACATAATATATTCTACTCTTCATATTATATAGAAAAAATGTAGACTCCGTACATAAAAAATATTAGTTGAGAACCACAACTAAACTCAGGTGGGGACCTGAACTTATAATTAAACTATTATAAAAATCCAAAAACCACAATTTGTGTGCTTGTTATGGACGAGTTTTCCTCCTCTGTCTCTTTTCAAAGCTGTATTTGACTCTCTCCTCTCACTTTGACTACGCATTTTGCTTGAAAAGAGAAATTAACAGGAATGCCAAACTATAAATAAAAAGGCATCTGCACCATGACACATCTATGATTTTTTTTATAGCAAATCACTAATGTGCTATATTATGGTTTTATGATTAATTTTGACATTATTTTTTAGTAATCTCTTATTGATACATGGGGGGAGTGGGTCCCTCCCCCATTGTACTATATAATGTTAGAAAAATACATAGCAATGAGATTACCAAATTCTTGTTAAGTGTATAGCACGACTATTCCAAAAGGAGCTAATGGTCATAAGGCAGCCGAAAAACAAATGGTTGAACCATAAGCTTGAGAATTCTGGCTTAAGCTAAAAAAGACCCACATCTCAAAAAAATATGGGGAAACAAAACAAAATTCGTTGATAAAACATAGACCTTCCAGATATATCAGCTTTCAGAACATCATAGAATGATTACATTTGCAAAGGTGGTAGCACCATATTCAACCCAACCATCTTCAACAGACAGCCTACCACGAGATATGACCTGGAATAACTATTTCTGACTGCAAGAGTGTGTCTGGGGAGAAAAAGTTCCAACAGATCTTTGTAATGAAGCTCCATAAACTCTTCTTTTGCACCTCCAGAAATGATGGGTTGAAACTGGAAGAGAATGACCTCAACTGCTCATGTGAGTGGTAGATGAAGCAAGCATAGAAATTAAGCTTGATTATCCCAAACATTTTTTAACTCATCCCAAATTTCCAAAAAGTCAATAATTTCGATATTATCACAAGATATGAATCATTGAATAGGTAAGAAATCAGCTATCATATTTGACTTTTGATAGCAATGCTGGGAAAAGAGAATGTCCAATGAATCATGAAGCAACCAGGCCTACAGAAGAATATTATTAATTTTTCAATTAGTAGGGGAGTGGGGTTTTATTGCACTAATAAAATGATCATTGAATCTCTCTTGATTCAAATTAGAGTAACGAGACTCGCCAAGACTCAGCGAGTCTCGAGTCGAGTCACCCTGGCCGAGTTCTAGGGGCTCGGACTCGGACTCGGTCGAGTCCTACCGAGTCCTGGCTGGACTCGCCAAACTCGCTGAGTCCAAGCGAGTCCCGTCAGCAGGACTCGACAACAGGCAGGGTTTGAAAAGTGCAAAAAAATACTTGAAATTTAAAGTTATTTTTTTTACTTATTGTAAATGCAAAATGATGTACGCCATGGAGGTTTGTATGGTTTTGGAGGTCTTAATTTGAAAAATCTATAAAAAAACCTTCAAAACCAAAGAACATGAATCTGAACCATGCAAGTACAAGGTATCCATAAAAGGAACAAGTAGTATAGGAACTCTAGGCCCATTCCAAACGAATTCTTGAACCACAAGCATGCACATGCATTTGAGAGAGCCAAGCTATTCAAAAGTTTTCAGACCACCCAGAGATCAACTTCATAGCCTTTATGCAAACAGGGTAACAGAGAACAACACCTTCAATCCCAAGTCAAAGCACCTAGCACAAAACACAATACTCCATGGCTAAATAACAACCCAAGCATCTCCATACCATTAGGGAGCCTCTCACACTGACACCCAATTTCAACAAGGGTCATGAGTTTAGAAGATGTAAATCCCAATCTATGATTTCTGATCCTTTTTGTGATCTAATGTCAGCTTGAGATTTAACTAATTCTGAAATAGCAATTTCCAATTTTGAAAGAAAAGCTTCCATGCTAAGAGATTGGCTTTAGAAGATTATTCAATTTCTCTCTTTCCAGACATATCATATCGCTAAGATGGGGCTAGAAGTCCAGATGCTTGAAAATATTGCATTGGTTATTAGAAAGGGCCATGCCTTCAACAATTTTAGAAAAGTGTCAAGTAAAGCACCAAACCAATTAAGTCTAGCACACCATCAAGATCAACATTTGACAGTGAAGGCCAATGTAACTATAACAGAGAAGATTTGGAAATATTCGATGTATTTACATTAAAGAGATGAAATCTCTTTATAGAGTATACAAAGAATTCAAAAATACAAAGTTTCTAAAAGTTTCTAAAAGGAAACTGAAGAGAACTGAGGAAACATTCTCATCTAATAAAATACATAATACATATTGACCATTAACTTAATAATCTAAATATTATTTTAATAGTAACAGCAGATGATCCATAGATTCTTCAGCATTTAGACAAAGTGGAGAGGAAGAAGGGCCAAGAAATCCAAATTTGTATAATCTATCATGAGAAAAAAATTGCCATGAGCAGCAGTCCAAGCAAAAGAACTGGTTTTTGGAAGTCCATGTCTCAACCATGCAGTTAAGGCAGGCCAAGTGGCTTCCTGGGAGTGATTGGCTAGCAATTTCTAACCCAAGCTAGCAGAATGGATGCCCATCTTCAAGCTTGACCATCAAATTATGCCATTATCATAGTTGAAGAAGATTTTCCTCTCCTTTAGAATAGCCAGAAGTTCTATTTTTTGCTCCTCAAGAAATGTAAAACTTGAGAAGTATTTCCATTCCAAAAGTGCAATTCCCATCTGAGACTTACAAATCCAGTAATCATTTAGTTTAAATACCCAAAAAGTCATGAGCACCTGTCAGGTCATTTCTAGGAAGGGAAAGAAGACATTACAGAAATCCAGTCAGAATCCAAAAGAGCAGTCAATTCTCACTTCCCAGCTAAATTGATTTGTTATGATAGGTCAACAAATCAGAATAAAAATCCATTTATGAGAACAACAAGGCGGTCAAGTGATAGTGAAAATTCTGCTGAATCATTATCTAAATATTTATTTTGTAGAAGTTAGTGCCATTTTGAATTTGGATGGGAGAACATTCTCCAAACAAGTTTTGCACCCAAGGCATGATTTTGTAGATCCAACCTAAGTCACAGAATTCGCCGAATATTTGGCATGAAATTTGGAATTCGTCGAATTTCTGGAAAAAAAAAAAATTCGTAAAAATTCGTTGAAATTCGTAAATTTGTAAATTTATTAAAAACTAAATAAAAAAGTGTAGCCATTTTAGGGTTTTCAATGGGATTTTATCATAAATGTGAGCCGCGAACAGGAGAATCCGTTTTTTTCGCCAACAAACGAATAGGCATACGCGAACAACCGAACAGGTATACGCGAACAGATATACGCAACTGCGTGAGGCATATACACGCGAACAGGTATACGCGTGAGGAGGAGAGCATATACGCGTGAGGATACGCGTGAGGAGGAGACACGCATACACGTGAGGAGGAGACACGCGTACAAGAGGAGGAGGAGGCGCGAACAGGAGGAGGAGGTGTCAACTGTCAACTGTCAAGTGCCTCTCGGCTCTCTGCAAAAGCTCGGTTTCTGCTGTTCGCCGACCAGCAACTAATTGTATTTTGCAACTAAAGGTAGGCATGAAAAATCTAGGGTTTATTTTTTTTTTCATAGATTTTAAATTAATATTTTATTATTTTGTTTATATTAGTTTTTTTAATTTTTATTTTATTAATATTAGGTTTTATTATTTTATTAATATTTGATATAATATTTATTTTAGTTTTTATTATTTTATTAATATTAAATTTAATTCTATGTTATTCACTAGATTTAAATTAATTTTTTTAATATTGTATTATTTTATATATATTTAATATTTAATAAAATATGAAATATGAAATATTTAATTATTTTATTTGTATTAGACTTATACTAATAAATTAATATTTAATATATGTAAATTTAATATTATCTTAGTTTCAACTTTCAATATTCAATTTATTAAAATTAAACAAAAAAAAATGCAGCAACTTTATTTTGTAGTAGAATGACAAAATTAATATATTTTGATTTTATGTTTTCAAAAATAACATTCGTATTTTGTCTTTGAAACATACAGATTGTTACTTATGGCTCCTCAGAAATCAACTACTGAGGCATGGAAATATGTTCATCGCAATGGTACAAGTCTCACATGCAACAGGTGTTAGAAACCTTTTACTGGAGGTTTGACAAGGGCAATGGACCATTTACTTGGTATTTCAGCGGGTTCAGGAGGAGGTGTTGAAGCATGTCCAAAAGTTACCCCAGAAATAAGAGCTGCTTTAGAGAAAGAACAGTCCTCTTCAATTGTAGCAAAGATGAAGAATGCACAAAAAAAACAAAGAATTCAAGAGGATATGTCTCAGTCTAAACACACAACATCTATCATGTCTTCCTCTTCCACCTTACCTGAACATGTGAGTAAATCAAAAGAGAGTGGAACATTGAACAGCTTTTGGAAACCAGTAGAGAAACAACAGGTGGATGATGCATTAGCTGATTTGTTTTACTCAAGCACTATTCCATTCAATGTTGCAAGGAATCCACATTTTCGTAATGCAATTCAGAAAGTTGCAGAGTTTGGCAAAGGGTACACACCTCCAACTTCAAAGGCTTTCAGGACAACTCTTTTGCAGAGGTCAAAAGATAGAGTGTCTGAGAAATTAGCTGATGTCAAAGCCTCTTGGAATGAAACAGGTTGCACTATATTGAGTGATGGATGGTCAGATATATGTCACAGGCCATTGATTAATGTTTTGGTATCTTCTCCTGATGGTGTTGTGTTCTTCAAAGTGATTGACACCATGAACCACAAGAAAACTTCTGAGTATATTTTCCAAATATTAGAGGAAGCCATTCTTGAAGTAGGGGTGGAAAATGTGGTTCAAGTGGTAACTGATAGTGCAGCAAATTGTGTGGGAGCTGGGAAACTGATTACAGAGAAGTACCCAAAAATATATTGGAGCCCGTGTGCAACTCATTGTCTTGATTTGTTGCTTCATAACTTGGCTAAATTCCCATGGGTACATGAAGCTATTCATAGAGGGAGAGCAATTGCAAATTTCATACGAAATCATCGTCTCACATTGACTCTTTATAGACAGCATGCATCCAGGGAGTTGTTGAGGCCTTGTGAAACAAGATTTGCATCATTCTATATCACTTTGAAAAGAGTGGTTGAAGAAAAAGCAGCTTTGAGGGCAGTTATTTGTTCCAATCAGTGGGAAAATTCTGTGCTTTCAAAAGGTCCTAAAGGGAAGAACATAGAGCAAATAATTCTAAACAGCAATTTTTGGGAAAGTGCAGCAAAAGTTTTGCTTGTATGTGAACCAATTGTTGATGTGCTTTGTATGGTTGATGGTGACACTCCTTGCCTTGGCATGCTTTATGAAAGCATGGACCGTTGTAAGGAATCTATTGAAAAAGCACTAAATAATGTAGAAGCGGAATATATGGAGATATGGGAGACAGTTGATCGTAGATGGAAAATGATGCATACACCTTTACATGCAGCAGCTTGTTTTTTGGAGCCTAAGTTGTTTTCTATTAATAGAAAAGGGGATGCTGAAATTATGGGAGGGCTTTTTGAAGCCATTCATAAGTATGCATCAAATGCAACAATTTCAGCACTAATTAGAGATCAATGTCGGGAATACAAGAAAGGAGAAGGGATGTTTGGAATGGCAGCAGCCAAATATGACTTGGCACGTATACCTGGATATAGATGGTGGTTGGACTATGGAGGACAAACTCCTGAGCTACAAGAGTTTGTTGTTCGAATTTTGAGTCAGGGAGCAAGTTCATCAGCTTGTGAGAGGAACTGGAGTTGCTTTGACCACAACCATTCCAAGAAAAGGAATAAATTGTTGTCTGGAAAGTTGGGAGATCTTGTCTATGTTCGCAGCAATTTAAAATTGTTCATGAACAAATCAGCAAAGAACTCTTCCTCACAACAAAATCTTGACGACATAGCAGTGGCAGTTGTAGATGAGCCTGACTTTGCAGATGATGAATTGAGTAGTGATACAGATGATGATGATTTGGCATCTCAGCCAAGTGCTCTTGATGACTTGGAGCTTTTTTGAAGTTCTAAAGTCTTGACTGTTATTGTACCTTTTTGAGAAAAGAACATATTCGCAAACATGATTTCACATGTTTCTTATGGTTTATATTTTATAAATGTGTCATCTTTTTGTAATGATTTCAAATCTATTTATAAATGTTAAACTATTTAAACTATTTTATGGATATATTACTTATATTTATTATAAAATAAAATAAAATTACATAAGGCGAATTTGATCCGAATTTTATACTTTTTGAATTTTTTCCTTGCCGAATTTCATCCGAATTTCATGTTGCCGAATTCGAATTCGAATTCGAATGTTGTGACTTAGGATCCAACTATTTGATC
>CM021101.1:540686547-540735298 GCA_007115665.2 Sequoiadendron giganteum
GAAAATGGGTGTCGGCCATTGTTTCCTCTTCCTCCTCATGTTGGCCGCCCCTGGATAGACTGACACTAGCTGATTCCCGGGCGTTGGGATGATCTACCTCCTCAAGTCCCTGCTCTTCCTCTAATCCCGCCCTCTGATCGGCAAATAATGAAACCACTCTCAAACTCGAAGACTGAGTTTGTGAGTGCACGGGTGATGCTTGTTCTATCCTCAACGGTATCGGTTGGGTTGGCACTTCCACTTGTGCCCTCGATGTCTGAGCAATTTGTTTCCCCTTTTTTACCGATAACGGCCTTGGGTCACCCATCAAGCTATAAGTAAGGGCGATCGACTTGCTCTTGAGTCTGCATACATGTCTGTCGACCCAAGTCCTGGTGAAAGTCATCACCGGGATAGAAAGCGTGTCCAAGTCCATGATCTCTAGTTCGGACCAATCAGGTGGTGGGACAGGAGTATCCCTAACTGAACCATAGTCGGGTTGCATGACGTTGACATCCTCCTCCACCTGGTCGGGAACTGGAATAATCTCACATTCTCTAATCAACGTGAGAGGAAGTCTGGAAAACATCCTTCTTCTTATCTCAGCCTCATCCACTGCATTTGCCCAGAAGTCCTCCAGATGAGCTCTGTGCCGGTATTCAACGTTCTGTACCATCCGGATGTTCCCGTAAGGATCGAAATCCTGCCTGCCTGTGTGATATGACAAATGATAAGATTGCAGCTCGTCCTCTGCCTCTCGGGCTGCCTGCAAAGAGGGACACACCCCAATGGAATTTCCCATGGTGATAGGGAAATCAAGTCCACCCTTCTTTTTCCTTTTCTGAATCTTATCGTAGGCAATCAATTGCCTAGATACCTCAAGCATTACTATATGATCAGTGGGGTATCGTGGTAACCGATACGGATACGAAGTGAACCCCTGCAGCCTAATATATGTGAATTTCGGGAATTGGATGAGCCAATACCCATATTCCTCAATCAATGTCTGTGCTTCTTTAGATATTCTCTGCTGCGTCCTCTGCTGAAGTGTCCTCGCCATGTGCATTGTGAATGCATCATTTGCCCGTTTATAGTTGGCAATGTTAGCTAAATGTAGCTGTGTGCAGGCTTCGTGGATTTTGAATTGACTAGGGGCACAGCCGATTGGCTCCTTGTACGAAATCCCTCTGTACTTAGTCATTCTGGCCAACATGTAAATTACATATGAGCTCATGTAGAAAGTCTTCGTCACCTTCAGGCTCCTGAATTGCTCATCGATATGGTTGCTAATCATCCTAGCCCAATCGACACACTCCTTTCCCTCCAAGATGATCTCGATGAAGTAGAACATCCAAGGCTCGAAAATGTAAGCCTGTGCACTCCCATTCACCCGGCTCAGCATCATTATCAAATCACAGTATTCTTGTTTCACGCCCTCGGCAATTATCTGCTTTGGGAGCTTAGTGCGGGGTGGCCTCGGCTTCTGCATCCAAACTCTGTTGATGACTGCAGTGACTCTTTCGAAAGAGGAAGAGTACATCTTATCTGTCCTCTTATTTGTCCTGTATAACATCTCCTCAGCAGTCAGAATCCCAAATGCCTCTCCGGTGGCATCCGGTGTGAAGTTGGCGAGCAGTTTACCATCCGGAGAGACAATCGTCCTACGTTCTGGCTTGTAGTGATTGGCGCACTCCATAACTAGCTCCAGACACTGAATTGCTGGCGGAAAACCAGCAGCTGTGTAGATTCCACTCTTCATTATATTATGTGCCGTGACTGATGGTTGATGGCCCCCTAGCCCGAACATCCTCGATTTGAGTGCATTTAGACGGGATGAGCTAGCCTTGCCTGCTTCAGTGTTTGCAGCTCTGCCTGCGGCTCTGCTTGTTCCTGCAACATCCTTTGCTCCAGCCATCTGCAAAATAAAATAGAATAGCAATAAGCTAGGCTGCAGATTTTTTTAATAAAATGAAGTAACCTCCGAGACGGCTGTGAACGTGGAGTTAGCTTTTTGAAAATAAAAACTCTCAGCATAAATTACTAACTCCAAACCTCGTACTGTATAAAAAACTTCAAGCTTATAAAGAAGCTTTCAACGACTGCACTTCCGACTGGCGAAGAAAATTGCAGCCAACTACCAACTTTCAGCAATGTGGATACTTTCTCAGCACAAAATGAATTAAATCCTTTGTCTCGACTTCGTCAACCTCAGCAACTTTCAACTTCAAAAAAAGGTGAGGAGAAATGAGAGAAGAGATTGTTTAAATAATTCTTCTCGGAGAATCCTGCTAAGTAGTGCTGGGGCTATTTTTAGCACCTTCATCAATTTTCCACTCTCTTCGTTCGGAATCTTCTAATTCAAGCGCAGTAGTGGGCTAGTCGTCAGCCGGTCATTATGGCAGTTGCCATTAATAATGATTCCTTCCTTGTAAAAAAATTCGAATTTTCCTCTTAGTCTGCCAGTTAACTCTTGGTGATTTAAACAACTCGCGAGAAAAAAATCACTTGACTTGATTTAAAATTCCATTTTAAAATCTCGCAGTGTTTAAATAAATTCAACTCGAAAAATTTCGTGGGAGTTGTAAATTTATTTCCAACTTTTAAAATGTCTGTCATTTAAATCCTCGATTTCATAAAATTTGCCTTAGACATTTTAAATTTTTTCTTTAAGATATTCAACTCCGGGTGATTTAAAATCACTTGCATGCTCGAAATAATTCATCCTCTGAGATTTAACTTCCGTCAGGAAAATAATCTAGGCAAAACGAATTTCCTCTGAAAATATTAAAATTTCCCTTAGGAAATTAATTTTCAAACTATGTTAACTCATGGGTGCATTTTAAACGGGTTCATTTGATTTTCACTTAGAAAATATTTTATCAAGTCGCCAACTCTGTCTAAATGTCTGGAAAATTTTAAAATTCATCAAATCATCCTTCCATGCCAAGGGCGTATTTTTCCCTAGTGAAATGTTATCTCACTTAGAAAAATTTTCGAACATTTTCTAACTCTGGCGTACTTGACCTCTTGGTATTATTTTTCTCTGATTAAAAAAAATCTCCATGCCTTAGGAATTAAAATTTAAATCCCTCTCATTTCTTGGGCGTATTTCTTTCTCATTCAAATTTAAATTTCCAGGCCTTAGGAATTTTTAATTTCATCAACCCCTTCAAGGGCGCATTCTTACCTTGGCACTTTCGTTTTCAACACTTAGAAACTTTTTCTAAGTCCTCACTTTCAACTTGGGCACATTTTAGATGTTGAACTTTCAATTTTGCCTTAGGCGTTTTTCAACCCTCTTGACCCCTTGGGCGCATTTAACCTTGTCAACTCCCACTTTTGCCTTAGGCGTTTTTAGCCTTCAATCCTCCATGGGCGCAAATGAGGGGTGGTGCTTTTGTTTTTGCCTTAGAATATTTTCAAACACCTTTATAACCTTGGGTGCATTTACATACATGAGCTTTCAACTTGGGCGCATTTTAGATGTTGAATTTTCAATTTTGCCTTAGAACTTTTTTCAACATTTTCAATGTCTTGAAGGTGGGCGCATTTTGACCCATGAGCTTTCACTTTGATGACTTAGAATTTTCTTTGAGGGTCTTCACTTTACCTTGGGCACAAATACTACCTCAAGCTTTCATTTTATGCCTTAGAAGAATTTCATAACCTCTCCATGGTGGGCGCATTTAGGGGGTGGTACTTTCAAGTGAGGGCGCATTTCTACCCCTCCACTTTCATTTCAATGCCTTAGCCGCTTTTTCTCCAGCAACCCCTTTTACACTTGAGGTGGGCGCACTTTGAAGGGCCTACTTTTATTTTACACGCCTTAGTTGCTTTTTTACCTTTTCTCCTTCTTGAGGGCGCATTTGATGTGCCATGCTTCCATTCAAACACTTAGGCATTTTTCACCTGTAAGCCTTGACTTGAGGGCGCATTTCATGGGGTGAGCTTTTGTTTTCAAAGACTTAGAAACTTTTGAACTCTCCCAACATGACTTGGGCGCATTTTGAAGGGGATACTTTTATTCTCATTATGGGCGCATTTAGCATGTTATGCTTTTATTTCATGCCTTAGAAATTTTCAAGGGTTCCATCAAGGTGGGCGCATTTGCTATGCTCAACTTTGAATTTTGCCTTAGACAATTTTCAAGCTATCAATCTGTGAGGTGGGCGCATTTTGAAGGGGATACTTTCATTTTCCCACACTTAGAATATTTTCCATGCCTCTGCTTGCCTTTGTTTATGCATTCTATTTTTAGCAAGTTGTGCTATTTTTAGCAAGTCCCTTGATTTTCAACCTCTAAGGCTCCGTTTTGCCTGAAAATTTCATCATATGATCTTCTTCACCTTGTGAACCTGTTTTGACAGTCCTCTGCCCTGACCTGCCATTTATAGCCACCTGCTATTTATAGTAAGTTTTGACTTTCTGACTTCAGTAGCTCCGTTTTGCCTGAAAGTTGCAACGCTTGATCTTGATAGCTTGAGGGTCACTCCGATGCCAACCTCGGGTGCAGACCTGCTATTTATAGCCGTGCCCTGACTTACTAAAAATAGTAAGTTCTCCGACTTTGCTCAAATTTTGCCAGCAGGTACCTTGAAGTGTGCTGACATGGGTGGGGTACTTTGTTTCGGCTATTTTTGGATTTTACCCCTATAAAAGTGGAAACCCTAATTTGATTTGCATGTATCCCGAACGGTCTCCGTTTGACTTCGTTCCTTCTGCATGTCGTTCTGCTTGCTGGACTGGAGTGTTGGGCGGCTGCCGGAGTGTACCTGCTAAAAATAGAAACCGTCTGAAAAGTGACTCATCCACTGCCGGATGGTTTTGCATGTCATATTGCCCGCGGGATCTCAAAAAACCCAGAAAAACCCAGAAAACTGGTCTGCATGCATGTACTGGCTAAAAATAGTAAGTCCTAAACTCGATCTTCTCCTGCTTGCAAGTCACACCGTTGCGAAGCTCTCGAAAAACCCATAAAGAAAAACCCGACATGCGTTGAAAAACACTGCATGCGAACCCTAAAAATAGCCTCCGAAGGCTGAACTCTGAAAGTGGTCGTCTCGGTTTGCATGTTACATCACTGCGAAGGTTTTGGAAAACCCAGAAGGATTCTCCAGACATGCATCTGAAAAGCTCATGTGGAAACCCTGAAAATGGCTCTTGAAGCCTGAACTGCCAAAAATAGCAAGTCATCTGATCTGGCTCAAAATTTACGTGTAGGCAGCTTGATGTTACCCGGATGCAGTGGAACTGACAGAATTCCAAAATCTCAATAAAATAGTCCCAAATTGAATACTTACTAAAAATAGTAAGTTGCCGGAATACAGTGAAAATTTAGGGGGACTCTGCTGGAAGTCTTCTGACTGCTGTACTAAGCTTAGATTTCAATTTTATAACTCAGTTTGACCTTTAATAAGCCTGAAGGATGAAAACCCTAATTACACAGACTTAACCAATACTTTAACCTGGGTCAAACGACAGGACATCCCCGGAAGGACCAGAGACCAGAGAGAGAGCGAACCAAAGCCAAAAGACCAGAATGGAGCAAAATTTAGGGTCCCCATCTTGATGGGGTGATGTGTGAAAAAGGTCACATAACAAGATCATATGCACAAGTGTTTGAAGAGGACGAGTGCACACGTGTAGAGACATTCATGTCTAACTCCAATCACTGGAGCAGTTTTGAAGCTGGAGTTCTTTGCCCATATAAGAACTTTCCCTTTAGAGAAGGCAACTTGATAACCCTTGTCTTCTAATGCTGAAATTGAAACAAGGTTCCTCTTTATCCCTGGTACGAACAGTACATCATTCAACTCCAAAGAAATTCCAGAATCCAAGTGAAGAGTGGAGTTTCCAATCCCTTTTACAGAATATCTAGCATCATCTCCAATAACAACTTGATCACTGGAGTTGCTTTCCATTAAGTTTGAAAGATGACTTCTGAATCCGGTGATGTGCCTAGAAGCACCACTGTCAATCAACCAAGTATTAGAGTCAGTAGAAACATTGCTAGACAAGGCTGAATAAAATAGATAATCACTGGAGTCCTTTTGTAGAGCAACTTCTTCAACATCTGCAGTGGCAACTTGAAGCTTAGGTCGTTGGGGGCAAACCCTCGCAAAGTGACCATACTTATCACAACGAAAACATTGAATCTTGGACATGTCTCGTTTCCTTTTGAAGGTAGGAGCATCTTCATTTCCATCTTCTCGATTCCTTTTGAAGAAACCTCTCTTAAAGCCTTTTCCTTTGTTTGATGAATGAGAGGTAAGAACTTGTAATTCTTCATTCTTTGAGCTTTGACCAATCCCCCTTGCTGTTAGTCTTGACTCTTCTTGAATGCAATCAATCCTCAATCGATCAAACTTGGGAAGTTCGGATCTTGCACTGATTCCTTGGATGAACGCCTCCCATGAAAGCAGAAGACCATTGAGAGCAAGCATAGTCAGTTCTTTATCATCAATCATGTGACCAATAGTGGAGAGCTGATCTTTTATCTCTGAAATCCTCATGAAGTATGTAATAACAGATTCTCCTTTCGCCATTTTCACATGATGAAGTTGTTGCTTCAGAGCAAGGGCACGACTGGTGTTGTTGATTTCGTACATCTCTTCCAAGGTTGTAAACATCTCTCTTGCTGTATCCAACTTGAAGATAATTGGTACAATATGATCCTTGACGGAATCAACCAATGCTTTCTTTGCCCTAGTGTCTTTCTTCCTCCATTGCAGCTTCTCTTCTTCCCCCTCAGGTTCGGGAACTTTTGTTTTCACAAACTCAGCCAAGTCATTCTCTTCCAAAGTTAGCATGAACCTGAACCTCCATGATATGTAGTTCGAGATCCCTTCGAGTCTATCCTCGATTTTCAGACCGTTCACCATCTTGAGAAATTTAGAAGATAGACTGAAAAAAGAATAAGGTGAGTGTTGCGAACTAAATCTGATCACGATCTTTTTCACACCCGCTCTGATACCATGTTAGTGTTTCTTAGATCAGATTAGATAATCAATTTAACAAAAGAAATGCAACACATAAGACAATGAACACAACAAGATACCCTGGGAAAACCCTCCTCTTGAGGGAGAAAAACCCAGCAAATATATCTCTTATATATTGAAGGAATAAGAGCAGAAATCTGCTTGAACTCAGGCCCAACACAATGCCGAATTTGATACAATGAATAATAGCACCTCTCCTAGATGCAAAGATACAAATGAATATGTTTCTCCTTGAAATCAGTCTGCTGCTACAAAATGATGATCTGCTGCTACAAGATGATGATCTGCTGATTAAGTATGAACTTCTTCTAGGACTGCGAATTCTGCTCTGCCAATAAAATGCGAACTTCTTGATATTCGAATTGTGTGAATAGTCAAGAAGTGACCTTGTATTTATATCTCCTAGGCGCCTCTTCACTTGGGTCGGCCTTTGATAAATAACAATTAAAGTCGGCCAGAATAATTACATGATATAAATCAAATATATAAGGTCGGCCCATGTATTTAATATGAGTCTTAGTGAAGACCGACGCTGTATTAACATCAACACCTCATGATGTCGATGTGGAGCAATGGTTAAGTAATGATGAATTAGCTGGTTTGAAGAGGGAGGCAGCTGAATGGGAAGCATAAGTGGCAGCATATTAGGAGGTAGAAGGTGAGGTTGGTCAAATAGCAGAGGCAATTTCCTCACATGCACAGCTGGATCTTATCACTATGGATGAGACACCTATTGAGGCACTTGTTGAGGCTATGCCATCTACTTTAACAACACCCACACAATGGCAAAAAACTTTTTTGAGTTTTAGTTGTAGAAGAAAATTATGATTTACAATTTTCTTTGATATCAAAACTTGAAGTTAATATGTATTTAACTCAAATTTTGATTTGTATGTGATGGAAATATGCTATACAAATTCAATATATATGTGTGTTTTTGAAAAATATTTTAAAAAATTATGTATTTTCAAATGTTTGATAAATTTTCCGAGTTATTGTTGAGTTTTTGTTCGAGTTTTTGTTGAGTCTCGATTTTAAAAAAAAATTCGGCTTGTCGAGTTATTGTCGAATCCAAGTTTTACATCTATGACCTTACCAATTATGTGCTCAAAGCCCTTACTTATAAGCTCTCAAGAAGAACCTTTTAGGGACAAAAAAAATTGATAGAATATTCCAAATAAAGTTATGCTTTTAAAGCAACCCTATCCCTATTTGTAGAAAGAGCAAATAAAACTACTCTCAAAGCAAACTAATTCTAAAACAAATAATTAAAAAAAACATAATAATAGGCTCATATCTATCCCATTTGAAAAATAACAACTTTTGCCGCATAAGCTATTTTTGAAATTTTGAAGTAACTTTGACTTGCAAATTTGGCTGTATCTTCTAAACTTGGCAAATTTTTCCTCAGAGAATGAAGTTTGTTGAAAACTCATGACTTGACAAACACTCCTTGTATGCCAATCCTCACGCTCAAATACTTGACTTTTAACTTTAGCAAAAACTTGATTAAGTCTTCCACTTGGGCACTATGATAAACATGCTGATAACTTTAAAAGGCAGATTACATGATCATTCCTTAGGGTTTGAATAGAACCTGTAGCACAAATGTCTTTTTTCACTGCACAATTGGATACTAAACACATTGATTTAATTGATGTGAGGAAAACTTCTAATCACCATGACCTCAAAAGGCACTTGTAAAGCTGTCTTGAATCTGTCCTAGATGTTGCTTGGAGAAGTAAAACCCCTTGTTAAAAAGAATTAAACTACTGACTGACATATGTGCAACCATGGAGGAAAAAGATTAACGAACTTTGTTTGAAATGCAATGGGTCAAGTCTGAAAACACTCTTTAATGGGCACTAAATTGCACCTTTTGTACTGTTTTTCTCTATTAAACTAAACTTAAGCGCTGATTTAAGTGCTGGTTGACAGGGGTTATAAGATGGGTGGCGTTTTAAGTAGCTATTGCTACTCAAAAATGCAATTTCATGACTTATAAATGTTGGTGTTTCAGTGTCGGGCCTCTTACTTCCAGCGGCAGCAATAAATAAAAAGGAATAAATTAAATAATAGCCTTTGGATATTTAATTTATTAGAGATTGAATCTAGTGAAGAGGTGCTTCACTCTATTAAGAAAATAATATTTATTATTTCTTGTCCGACTTGGTAAATTATTGTAATTTCTAAATGAGGCTGACCTCATGAAGTGCCACATTGTTTTGTATAAATACAAGGTGATATTCATTCATTTGATCATCAAGTTCATTAGTCATAATTCACATTCCTAGGAGAAGTTCATGCTTGAGCGGCAGATCATCATTCTGTAGTAGTGCATCATCTTGTAGCAGCAACACATCATATGCTACATCATCTTGTAGCAGCAATGCATCATCTTGTGGCAGCGAATCATCATCTTGCAGCAGCAGGTCATCATTCTGTAATAGCAGACCGATTTCAAGGAGAAACATATTCATTGTATCTTTGCATCAAGGAGAGGTGCAATTATTCATTGTATTAAATCAACATTGTGCTTGAGTTGTAAGCAGATCTTTTCTGCTCTTATTTATCAACATATAAGAGATATATTGGATGGGTTTTTCTCCCTCAGGTTGGAGGGTTTTCCCAGGGTATCTAGTTGTGTTCATTGTCTCATGTGTTGCATTTTCTGAGTGCCTTCTATCTTGTTATATCTGATCATGTAAAACTAACCTGGTATCAGAGCGGGTTGATGCAAGATCTGATCAGATGTAATTTCAAATAGCGTTGAAGGGAATCACTGGAAGGGAAGTTTAATATTTAAATGGCCTTGTCATTTCTTAACTTTGCTACTACAGGAGATCTCACTGGTGTCATCATTTGATGTATTTGATCTGCAGAGAGTTATCAAGCTTCACCAGGAGTATATATCGCTTAATATGAAGTGTATCAAGTATGTTGATACAATGAAGAAATGAACTTGTATTGTGCTTGGCCTTCTATCTATTGTGCGTCTTCTGGGCTCAAATATTATTTGTTAGCACTGGGTCAACTTGTTGTCCCTGGATACATTTTGGGTATTAAGGAAAAGTCACTTTGACCCGTGGCTGCTAAGGGCAATGATCAGTTGATCTGTGTTTCATTGGAAGGTTGGTGTGATCCTGAGCAATTGTCGTGCGGTCATTCTGGATCTCAACCTTAAATGCAAGAGCAGTAAAGTTAAAGGAATTCAAATCTACTAAGAGATAAGTATTTCCTTTTGTTTACAATTTTTTTTAATTCTAGGGTAATATTCAATGTGCAGATTTGATAATGTTTGTTTGATCATGTTTCGCTCTTGAATTGTGATCCAGTGGATGAGATCATTTGGTGTCATCTTCATTCATCATGTGTTGCTAGTAAGCGTGTTGCATCTGTTTCGTAATCTGGTGGGTTGCAGTAG
This sequence comes from Sequoiadendron giganteum, assembly GCA_007115665.2. Taxonomy (NCBI): domain Eukaryota; kingdom Viridiplantae; phylum Streptophyta; class Pinopsida; order Cupressales; family Cupressaceae; genus Sequoiadendron; species Sequoiadendron giganteum. Next base: position 540,696,949 of record CM021101.1, read on the forward strand.
GAAGCAAAGTGCATCGTAAATTTGAACGGTCAAAGACCATGTTCAAACTTAACCTTGCCAAGGGCCTGTGTTCAAGCCATGAAGGTTGTGGACTAATCTGAGCGCAAGAGCAACATATCTTTCTATGTCCAGTATTTGCACCCATTAGAATATTTAAAGAGATAAGTATTCTTTGTTTGCTGAGTTATATCATTTATTTGGATCTTGTAATTAGTAAAGAGAGATAGCAGTTTCTCTTGAATTGTGTTCACTAGCATAAGATCCTTTGAAGTTTTTCATTTATTGCAAGTTGTTTCATGCTAATTTTTGATTGTGACTCTGAAATAAAAGGAGAACTAAAATTACGATTATGATTGTTTTTCTATATGCATGATCTATGATTCTGTGTAGATTGTCTTTTGCTAAGATTAGCTCTTTCGAGAAAATGGAAGAAAGACATGTCAGAATCAACAAGATAAATAATGAATTAAGTATATGGGATTGCTTAGGAAATCCTAATTTCAAGAGATAAGTATTACATGGTGGAATAAATGAATTGTTATGTAGTTACTAATTCATGCTATAACATTGAGATAGTCAATTATGTATGCTCCTAGCAATGATACTTTTGTTTGAGACAATTGAGTTCCATGAACTATTAGTAATCTCTCTCTATAATGCTCCTAAGATAGATCAAGAAGCATTAGGGTGATGAGAGATTGCATAGAAGAGATTAAGGCATCTTGTGTGGAAGTCATGCCGAATGAAGAGATTAGAGTCACAGCTTGCAGTCATGGGTCTGAATTGGTAGCTGAAGTCATCTCTCGAAAAGGAAGAACCTATTCAGGTTGTCTTTGTGATCAGTCCTTTTTCAAAGAGGAGAAATTAACCTTCAAAGGGAGTTCTGTGACTCTCAGAGTAAAAGTTGCAAGGCCTAATGCTTGAAGACCTCTTCAGCTACTAAGATCAGAATTGCACCAGACAGTCATCTGGATTTGACATTGGCAGCTCCACAAACCTATTCAGAATAGAGTGATCTGGGATGAGGTTGAGGAGGTCAATCCTGAACTCTATATAGTTTCAGAGGTGTGCGCTGAAAAAATATTCTCTAAGGCAAGCGTTGCAGGCAATCTTGGACAAAGAGGTTAGAAGGTTGTTGCAAGTACTTGAAGATTCAGAGGGAGCCTACTGAACCTGAAGAAGATGGTTGGGGTCTGCGATGATTTCTTGGTGTAGCAGGAAGCAATCTTCAGTGGCACTGAGCACCGCAGAGGCCGAGTATATTGCAGCTTGTGTGGCAGCTCGAAAAGCAGTGTGGCTTCGAAAGCTCTTTGCAGGATTGTTTGGAGTCTTGGATAATCAATGGAGCCTACTATCATTCATTGTGATAACCAGAGCTGTGTGAAGCCTTCTATCAATCCTGTGTTTCATGACATAACTAAGCATGTGGAAACCAAATACCACTATATCTGAGATATGGTATTGAGGAAAGCAATTCAGTTGAGGTATATTAGCACTGATGAGCAGACGACAGACATTCTCACCAAGCCTCTCTCCAGGATAAAGTTTGTGTACTTCCGAGACAAGCTTGGTATTGTGGAGAATGAAGCCCTAGCTGAGAGGGAGTCTCAGTATCAGTGATCTTCAAATTTGATAATGCATTTCTCTATTGAGAGAGATTTGAGGTGCAAGCCCTTGTTTCCACCCTCTGGGAGAGCCATGGTGGATGTCATGTGTGTGACTCCATGACAACATCACGTGAGAGAATCCGTGATGATTTTCTTGTACTTGTGTTTCACCCTCTAGGAGAGCCATGGTGAAAGTCACGGTGAGGTGACAACATCACGTTGAGTGATGAGCACTTGTACATATCATCCATGGGTGTAGCCATGATGGTTGATATCACGATGAGGTGATATCCAATATCACGACGAGGTAATATGCTTTCACAATGAGGTTATAAGCTCTTTCTTTTCCACACATGGGTGCAACCATGGTGGTTGATATCATGATGAGGTGATATGCTCTTTAACACATGAATGTATTAATGATGTTTGTCATCACGATGAGGTGATATGACTTGTACAATTGGAAGTATTCCTCCCTAGTTGAGAGGGAGTGTTGATGTTTCAACGTCGGGCCTCTTACTTCCAACGGCAACAATAAATAAAAAGGAATAAATTAAATAATAGCCTTTGGCTATTTAATTTATTAGAGATCGAATCTAGTGAAGAGGTGCTTCACTTTATTAAGAAAATAATATTTATTATTTCTTGTCCGACTTGGTAAATTATTGTAATTTCTAAATGAGGCTGACCTCATGAAGTGCCACATTGTTTTGTATAAATACAAGGTGATATTCATTCATTTGATCATCAAGTTCATTAGTCATAATTCGCATTCCTAGCAGAAGTTCATGCTTGAGCGACAGATCATCATTTTGTAGCATTGCATCATCTTGTAGCAGCAGCGCATCATCTTGTGGCAGCGAATCATCATCTTGCAGCAGCAGGTCGTCATTCTGTTACAGCAGACCGATTTCAAGGAGAAACATATTCATTGCATCTTTGCATCAAGGAGAGGTGCAATTATTCATTGTATCAAATCGGCATTGTGCCTGAGTTGTAAGTAGATCTTTTCTGCTCTTATTTATCAATATATAAGAGATATATTGGTTGGGTTTTTCTCCCTTAGGTTGGAGGGTTTTCCCAGGGTATCTGGTTGTGTTAATTGTCTCATGTGTTGCATTTTCTGAGTGCCTTCTGTCTTGTTATATCTGATCATATAAAACTAACAATAAACACCTTCCTTGCTATTGGCACGTTTCACTTAACTAGCTACCACTTATCCTTAGTTTGAGATAAATTTTTCTATGGCAATTGCCAACCAAAAGTGTGCTACCTTATGTCCTTAACTCCCTTCATGCTGGATGCTAATCACTAACTGGTTTGCCACATTGTAGGAGACTTGTGAGAACTCTTGTGTGTCAATTCCAACCAAGAAATACACCTATATTGAACTTAAAAATCTCACAAACTGCTGATGATTTTTCCTTGTGGCATTGCCACCTTGAAATGGTGCCACTTCACAAGCAAACCTCCCTTGATTCAATCAGTGCTGATCACTAATCATGTTGCCACTATTTGGTGGAACTTTTGACTAGTTCTGCACCTTATTTTAGTGCCAAAGTCGAATGTTTTTCATATCTTTTTAATAGGGCGTGGATCACTTAGAGATCTGCCATGTTTGTTGTGTTTTTATCAACTCATTGCCACTTCTTGAGTAGGATTTTAGATTGTCTTTGCCAGCATGAAATGACCTAGGCAGAGTTTTAAAGTGCATTTTCTACTACTTTAGACAATGGCATGTTTTTGTAATGGATCTGCCCCCTACAATTGGCATCTCCCTTCATTGACTTGCTATCTTCTTAACTTTGGTGTGGTTTTAAGACTGATTTGCCACTTTGTAAGAGCCCTTTTCTACAATTATTGCCGAGGCATATGTGTACCATGCTTGATCATTCAAACACTTGTTGCCTTTCTTTTCTCTTGCCATATCAGCTGATTTGATCTCCTCTTAAACCATTCTTTGCTTTCTGTTAGCTGCCAGGACCATCAATAGTCAAAAACCTTTTCATCTTGCACTAGAGCTGTTTGACCTCGGGCAATCTACATGGATGGTTAGCTGAAAAAATGTACCATGACCAAAGTACTTTGTAACTTGACAATGGAAGAAACTCAACAAGGATGACTTGGTTAATGACAAGAAGTTGATCAAAACAATACAATAAGGCAGTCCATAACTCTATTGGACATGTATAGAGGTTGCAGGGTTGTGTTTGAAGCATATATATGAGACTCAGACTCAGCTCAAACTCGGCTAGAGTGACTTGGCTCGGGACTCGAGACTCGGCAAAATGAAAAAACCATAGAAATTTAGAGATTTTTAAGGATTTAAAACTTGTTTCCAGCACCCTTTATTGAATAAACCTTAAAGACACAATAACATCATTAAATAGAAGCAAATTTGATCACATACACAAGTATACATCGATCACATAAGTATAAAGTACACCAATTGTAGCTGAGCTGCTGAAGGAAATAGCACACTAAGATATATAAATATAGTCAAATGTATACAAAACTCATGGAATATGAAATCCATGACATCAAATGTTCCATACAAATATGACATATCAAAAAAATAGCTACAATTCTATGGCATAGTGGAGTCAACATCCTTCCTACAAAGGCTTCTAAGGGTCCTAGATGATGTAGCAACTGCAGCCACAGTCTCTACCACTGTCTCCATGCCACTCTCACCAACACCAACTGTGTCTCCTCGTGCTCTAGCCTCCTCCTCAACCATGGCTACAACCTCAACCTCTCTATCTGCTTGGTCCACCCAATCAAGGTCCTCGTCACTAAAGACTGCATTTGTAGCCTCAGTGATCCACTCAGACTATAAATCAACCTCCTCTAGCTTGATCAGGGTGGAGTCCTAGTAAAAAAATCTTCCTGTATTTGAGCCGAAATTTGTAATGAAGTTATGAACATATACCAAATCCATCATCCTCTCCACTGATAGTCTATTGCGCTTCTTGGAGTGTATGTGCTCAAACATACTCCAATTGCGCTCACAACTAGATGAACTGCATGGTTGGCTCAATAGACGAATGGAAACCTTTTGAAGGTTCGGTGTATCAGAATCAAACATATGCTACCATCTATCTAAGATGAGAAAAATAAACAAAATCAATCGCATTTCCAATTTAAATTTTCAAGTTTCAAGTTTCAAGTTCAACATTTAATAATAAATTATAATATAAATAGATGAAAATTATGCCCTTAAATATATTTTTACTTGATGTCGTCCTACTCTCTTTGCACAATTGACGTGCAAAGAGGTCTCCTTGTGCTTTAGTGAAGGCATCTATCTCGTGCATTATCTGTGTAGTAACAGCAGGCAACATCCGCTCTATCGTCGAGTAGAGCCCACTAAGAATCTCCTTATCTACATGGAAATCATGGCTGAATTGGAAGGCCGGATTTAGGAAACATGCGGCTGCATGGAAGGGCCTATGAAGTTGGTGGTGCCATCTCCTATCAATGATCTCCCAAATGGGACGATACTTCTCCTCAACTCCACCATAGACGGATCTAATGGCCTCTTTGGCCCTATCCATGCTTTCATATATGTAGCCCATTGTGGGCTTCTCCCCATCAACAACTCGTAGGAGAACTAGCAAGGGCTCGATAAATTGCAAAGTGAAAACATTAACTTAAGTGTGAACAAAAATAAACAAATAAAAGTAAAATATGAATAAAATGTAAACATAATGAAGAGTTAAATTTTACCTTCACAATCTCCTTCGCTGGTGCCCAAAACCCTGGCTCATAAAAAATGCAATTAGTCACATCAATCCCTACAATGGTTGTAGCATAGGACGAGGAAGACCACTCCTCACCAACAAACATGTGCCTCAAAGATGCCTTTAATTGAATCAAAGATTGTAATGTGATAAAATTTGTGGCAAACCTAGTGATGCCAGGATGAGCCAACTCCCTTAACCTCATGTATTGCCTCATTAGGCTAAGGACCCATGTGTGATTGTATACAAATTTGAAAATGTGTTTTGCCACATACACTCATGTTTTGATCCATGGGAGGTTGTCAAGATCCTCCAATATGAGGTCAAGGCAATGGGCGACACATGGAGCCCGGAATATAGTAGGGTGCCTCTCCATCAATAATCTACCAGCAACAACATAATTTGCTGCATTATCGGTCACCACCCGAACCACATTCTCCTCGCCCACCTCAGCTATCACCTCCTCTATAGCCTCACATAGGTATGTGGCATTTTTGACATGGGCGAAAGCATCAATGGACTTGATGAAGACGGTGTCACCTGAAAAAAGAAGCAAAACCAATTATTCAATAAATTAAAAAACATAAATCAGCCACTAAATGTAATTCAAATTTCAAATTAATCAATGCATTGAGGGAAGTACAATTACCTGCAGAGCAAACTAGAAAATTAATTAGCGTCCTATTTCTCCTATTGGTCCAACCATCAATCATGATGGTGCAACCCAAACTCCTCCACTGCAAGTGCTGCTCCTCTACTTGTGCTTTTACATCCGACACATTTTGACTCAAAAGTGGGCCCTTTAATTCTTCTTCCGTAGGTTCTTTGAACCCTGCCCCACATATGGTTATGGCATCAACCATATTTTTTCAAAAGGGAGACCTAAAACATGTCATAAATAAATTAATAAGTTACTTAGATAAGTATTGTAAAATGAAAAGTTTTAACTATAAATTTTGAATTCAACAATGAGATACATCTAGATTCTAAAATTTAAATATAAATTTTAAAACAATTAAACAAAAAAGAATTACTTGGCTACATGGAAGGGAATGGTGCAATAGTACCAGAAGTCTGCAATTGATTTCTTTGCTGCATCATGTCCGTCCTTGTTCCAACCCATGCTCTCAAGTGACGGTTGGGAACCGGGAGTACTGCGTGGTACAAACTATGAATCCACCCTAGATTTACGAACTCTAGGTCCAATGCTAACACTCCCACTACCACTAGCAGTAGTGGTAGCACTAGGAGACCCATAGTTGGTGCAATAGTAGAAGCACTAGCACAAGCACTAGCACTAGGACGGTATGGAGGCATAGAAGAAGCATCTCCAACACCACCGATGCTCACCAACTCCTGCCTTTGCCTCTTTTTCATTTCTTTTTGCAATTCAAATGTTTCTAATTGCACTTGCACCTCACGAACAACTTTACGAGGTGTGGACGGGTATGCGTGCAATATGGTATTTCAATTTGTTTATGCCTCCATGATATATTGTTTTACAATATTTACATTTTGCCTCTCCTTTTTTATGCCCAAGAAAGATTTCAACATGTTTCCAAGTAGGGTCTTTTCTGCCTGGGGTTTGAGGCATTGTGTAAATACCAAGGTTACCCCAAGTTTCCGAGACAGGGACGACAGGGGACGGCGAGACGAGTTCCTAAGTTTCCGATTTTTGAGGCCAAAATTAGGGACGGCAGGGGACGACTATATAAAAATATAGGGAAAATTTTAAAAATATAGGGAAATTTTAAATATTCATATGATAACATGGATAAGGCATGCATAATACACATTATAGAACACTAACATATAACATTTGTGTCCAACATTATGCCAATACTCAATACGCATTCAAAATTAACATACACGAATCATGAAACAACCTCCAAGTTATAATTTATAAACTTATATCAAAATGCCCAAAGGCTACATTGCTGCCATATAGTTTTCAAGTTTGCTATGAAAATCAAAATACAATGTCAGTAATGAATACAAAATAAACAAAGTCAAAGAGCACTGCTGCCCCTAATCATCCCTCATAACCGCATCAAAATCAGAGTCATCCTCTGAGTCACTGCCACTGTGATGCTCCTCCTCAACCAACGGAACCCCAACCAAACCCTCAGCTGTCTCCTCCTCATCTACCTGGGCCACGTCCTCGGGATCAATATCCCACCGTAGAGCTGGAGTCTGTCGATACTCTGGAGTCTGCCGATCCTGAAGCCGAAGAGCACTATGAACGGCCACTAGCTTCTCCGCTCGTCTAGAGGTAAGTCTATTCCTCTTGAGGGAGTGGATAAAGCTATACGTGGACCAATTCCTCTCTGCAGCAGAGGAACTAGCAACCTGTGCAAGAAGGCGAGTAGCAAGTGTCTTCAACTGCGGTGTATCCCTCCCATGATAGGTCCACCATCCAATAGGGTTTGATTGAGCTAATATAGCTCTATCCAACCTCGCTTGTGGTTTACTCAAGTTTGGGCCCGAAAGATTTGCAAAGTCTAGGAATTGTGACCAAACTAGTGAAGCCTGCTCTGCTGGATAAATCTTTTCAATGGCCCGTGTGAACCCATCTAAAACCTCACTATCATCACATGGAGGCACCCTACCAGGCCTTGGTGCATACCATTTTGGATTTAGAGCAAAGGCAGCCATGTGAAGCGGGGTGTTCATTATATTCCACCTTCGAGTCACAATGGGCCCAATGTGTTGCTCATATAAATCCAAAGTGGGGTCCTTTGCCAAAATAACTTGCTTGATCTTCCCAAGCATACTGTCAAATGTCTCATAAATCTCTCCAAGACTAGGAGAGTCTGTATCAGCATATTTGATGACATCTACAATAGGGGAGATGAAGGAGCAAATATATTGCAAAATGCAAACAAAAAGTTCAAAATAATTAGTTGACAAGTTAATTGAAATGTTAGAAACTTCAAAAGTTGGAACATTGGACAATAGAATTAAAATATTAAAATCAGAAATTTAATATGAAAATCAGCCATCTAATGTCTTACCTCACATTGGCCCACCAATCGTCATCGAGGATCTTTTGTTTGACATTCTTTCCTTCAGTAGAACTTGCATGAGGCCATCTAGCCCACTCTGCATTGACCATCATTGCTTGTAGAGGCTCATACACCTCTACCATCCTCTCTAACAAGATGAAGTATGTGGCATATCTACATTCAATGTTCATTCATTGATTCAATGATTCATTAAAAATTTAAAATTTAAAACAAAATCAGATTATGAATACAAATTGAAAGTGAAACAAAATGAAGTGAGTGGCATACCTTGTCTCAACAGGTTTGAGAAATTCCTTCTTTGAAAATGTTCTGAAGAGAGCAAGTGAGGTGTGGTGATTGCAAATAAACATTTGAATATCTCTAGCTTCTGCCACTATTTTCTTCACCCAATCCAACTTCCCTATGTCTTTCAATGCATTGTTCAATGCATGAACACAACATGGGGTCCAAAATATGTGCCTGTACTTACCCTCCACCATCAACCCAGCCGATTTGCACACACGTGCAGAATCGGTGATCACTTGCACCACATTTGCAGCCCCAACCTCCTCTATAGCATCTCTCAAAATGGAAAACTGGAATTCTGCATCCTTACGTTTCCCCGAACAATCTATGGCTCTAAGAAAATAAGAACCAGCAGGGCATGTGACTATGACATTGATGAGTGGCCGACGTCTACAATCAGTCCACCCATCCATCACTATAGAGCACCCCGTCCTCATCCACGTTTGCCTCATGTCCTCCATTAACACATTAACTTTGGAGTACTCTTTGTCTAGGAGGGTGGTGCGTAGCTTATGATCTCCAGGGGGTATGAATGAAGGACCAACTGTGGTTAATTCTCTCACCATTTGTTTAAAATAAGAGGAACGGGCCACATGAAATGGAATGGCATGTGCAAAAAAGAATTTGGCAATGGCGGATTCAGTACTCTCTCGTGCTTGGTTATTAAACAGGGACTCAACTGAGGTTGCCTTTTCACTACCACTGCCACTCACCTTCCTCTTTGCTCTTAAGAGAACTCCACTACTACCAACCGTGGAAGGACTAGGAATAGGCATGGATGATTGTGCACTTGGGAAAGAAGGAGACCCACCTTGAACCCCACCATCACACTCTATTTGAATTTTTGGCATTCTAAAAATAGGTCATCTGTCAATGAAGGACACATTCTAACTCCATGGCCCACCTCACCCAAAAAATGAGACCTAATTCTTGTGTAGCTGCCCCTAAAGTCTTTTTCACAAATATGGCAAAACCAAACCCTACTCCCCCCTGAATTTTTTTGTCTTTCACCCACGGGTGTAACATATCGAAGGAATGGTTTTTTTGGGTTTAATGGGTGTCTTGCATAGTCTTCCATAGTTTTGGTATTGGTTGATGAAGGATGGCATTGGATTGGGGTTCTTTCACTTCTTTGCTCTCTAGTTCTACTACCACCCCCACCACTTTGCCTTCTAATTTGCATTTCAACTTCACTATCACTTCCATTCTCACTGCTGCTCATGTTTTTTGTTTTTAGAATGCAAGTTTAAACTGAAAATGCAAAAAAATAAAAAAAATCAGACAATGTATGCTTCACATTTTGCAAAAAAATGAAAAAAAAAAATAGGGAAAGAAAATGCATACCTCTTTAGTGGATTTGCACTCCCTTCAACACTATTTCAACCTCCTCTCCTCCTTCAAGCTGCTGCTCCTTCTCCTTCAATGGCTGCAACTTCTTTTGCTCTCAAACCCTTGGCTGCTCAAACAAACAAAATGCAAATAATGAGGTTAGAGAGGCCCTTTTTCTTTCATAAGAGAGTCAAAATCCATGGGGGCCCCCGGTTGTACCCCAAATTAAAATTTTCGCTACACTTAAGCATTTTGAAGAATTGAGTCAAGATACTGTTAAATCTGTCACAAAAGGTCAAAATGGGGGTCTGCATGTCTTGCATGGGGGTCATAAACTTTAAATTTTGTAAATCTGACAATCTGGGTCGGTCTAAAAAGATCAAACCTACAATACCCACACTTCAGTTTTTCATCCCTAAATTTTAGGAAAATTTCTATTTTTAGCAGTTTTCTAAAAATAGAAACTTTTTTTGGGTTTTTTTGGGTTTCTTACGAAATGGATACTTGTAAAATTTTCTAAAAATAGAAAGTTTGGCCGTTAGGGTTAAGACTGATTTTGATTGGCTTAAAATACTTCCTCATCAGACTGGCACAGTCAGAATCACAAAAAAAATAGTTTTACTCTACTGGGTCTATTCTGCTTTTTCAGAAGTTGTTTCGGAGATCCAAGGTCATCAATGGAGGTCAGTCAGCTGCCAGGTGTCAGAATTAGATGTTTGAGCATCAAGCAGAAGTTGTCAACGATAAACGTGCACGAGAAATGGAGAAAGGCGAGAAAAAGATGGACAAGTTGAAAAATGATAAATTTTGGCTAACACTGGAGACACCAGGCGCCCCTGCTCAGTTTGGGCGCCCAAACCTTCATGCCTTAGAATATTTTTTATTTTCGGCAGCCGAGACAAGGAAAGCATGTCAAACAAGGTTGAAAGTTGAAAATTGCATAAAAATTTCTAACTCTGCTAAACATGGGTGCCCCTGAAGAGAATAGGCGCCTAGTTTTTCAAGGCACCAGATGATGGAATCAGGATTGGCTCTCCCAGGCAACATTGTTTAGTTTCAGGCCAGCTTCGCAGTGGATGTCTTTGTCAGCTCGTCAGATCACTCAGTTTCCGGCAAAGTCAAATCAAACAGGGGCCATGATGAGAGGTGTTTAGAACTTTGAAGTGAAAAAGGATGAAAATTTTCTAACACTAGTAGACATGGGCGCCTATGAAGAAGAAGGGCGCCCATGAAAAAGAAGGGCGCCCAAGATTTTAAGAGGTTTAATGATAGAATTTGCAGAAGGCACCTCCAACATGACTTCGCCAAACTGGATCCAGCTGTCCAACGCAACAATCAACACGTCTGTCGGAGGAGGCAGTCATCAAATATCGCCAAGCGAACAGAGGAGGAAAAGTGAGAGAAAAGAGAGTTGGAAGCAACAGTGAAAAACTCGAAATAAAAACTCTCTGGAAGCCATGGGCGCCATACTTCAAGAAGGGCGCCTAGGGTTTAGAGCCACCAAAAGTCAGTTTCCGGAGATAAGGTATCCAAGAGACCCCTTCCAGAATCATCTCATCTATCCAGTGAATCCATCAGCCAATCATTCTGATCAACACAATGCCCAAAATCGTGGATTCATCTAAAGGTCAAAAGACGAGCATAAAATTGAAGATCATGAAATTGACTAACTCTGGAGAAAATGGGCGCCCTTTTCAAGGATAGGCACCTGACAATTTGAAGGGTTAAATGAAGTTTTTAGCAGATGACGTCTCCATAACCAAGTTGTTAGATTCAACCAGGCTTCGTGATGCAACATTCAGCTCGTTCATTGGATCAATTTGGAAGCCAGGAGACAGAGCTGAAACAGGGTTGAAAAATTAACAGAAGTTGAAAACGGTGAAAAGTTGGCTAAGTCTAGAAAAAAGAATGGCATACCTCAAAAAAGGCGCCCAACTTCTCATGCCTTAGTCAAATTTTTGGAAATATCAAAAATTGAAGTTGAAGACCAAAGTCTAAGTTCATTACACAATCTTGAATTAGGGTTTTGAGGAATTAGGGTAAAAGAAAGTTGTTTTCTCAAGGCAAAGCATATTTAAAGCACTTTTGTGTTTTATTTTTCATTATTTTCTTGCAGGTGGTCTTCAAGGAGAAACGAAGTAGCAACTTCAAACCCTTATTTTCAAGATTCAAGAGTTTAACTTGCTGGTTTTTCATAATATTTTCAGATCAGCACTCAAGAAGGCTTGCTTTTTCACACCTTTTTCATCCAGAACACCAAATCTTTGAAGAAGGAGGCCATTGTTTTCAATTTTCAGCGAGCTGGTTTATACCGGTTCTATCTTCTGGATAATTTTTGAACAATTTTCTCAAGGTTGCAGCAGTTACTTTTTATCTTGCATGTCAGAGAAAACTTCAAATTTTACAACTTCCAATCTTCTGGGTCTATCTCAAATATTCTTCTAGACAAAACCCACATCACAGCTTTTTCAGTGAAACTTCAAATGGCTGCTTTTTCAGTGAAACTTCGAGGTTTTCAAAATCTAATCAACTGGGTTCATCCAGAATATGCTCATGAACACTACCTAGATGCCAGCTTTTTCTACTTTTTTCGGAGAAAATTAGGGTTTGCTGCTTTTTCAGTCTTCATTCAGGATTTTCAAAAACGGACGATCTGGGTTTGCTTGTAACGAGATTCTAAACAAAACCCATGTCTCAGAAAAAATTCCAAAATATTCATCTGTTTGATGAAGAAAATCAGCAAGTTATTTTTTTAGGGTTTGTGCTGAGCTTGTCTGAGCATAGTCAAGTTTACAGTCAATCTTCATGTTTTTCAGCATAGAGTATTCTCCCATCGAATTCAGAGCCAAACAAGTGTTGTATCATAATTGTCTGAACAAATAGTGTTGGGAAGTGATTTTCAATGTCATCATGGACATAAAACATCATCATCTCAGTTGAATAACGTGCAGAAGGAGTGGTATGAGCGAAGGGACAAGTATCACAAAAAGTTGTGCAAAACTCTTCCGTAGGAAAATCAAGTGAAGTGTCAGAATGCATAAAGTTGCAGAGCCGCCAAGTCATCTTTTGAGGCAGCGATGTTTTTCAAGAACATAACTCAGAAAGAAGCTAAAGAGGTCAAAAATTCACTAAGTTTGATCGCAAAAAAGGAGATCTTAGAAAAGCGGAATACAGCTAAAGATAGTATCAACACTCCTGATAAAGAGGCAGTTTCCTGCATTTTGGCGAATGTGAGAGAGATTTAAAGCAACAATCTTCTAGAAGCTTTCTCCAAGCTTTCTTTCCATTCTTATCTCACGCTTTCTTTCTATTTTTGTCTCATTTCTTATCCATTCTTTGAAGAAGAAGGAAAACAAGTGTAATGAGTTGGCATTTCCTTTTTTAGATGCTTTCTTAAGTTTTAGATGTTATCTTTTCTAGGTTTAGAAATAAAGCTTGCATGTTGGCAAGTCTTAGTTGTAAAAGCAAGGAGATTTTAGGGTTCCCTACTCCTCTGCTTAGTTATAAATAAGAGCAGTGTTTGCTCGTTTTAGTTTAACCGTGCTTGTGATAACAAGACATAAGTGTCTTTAGTACCTTCTCTTTGTTATTCAGTATTGTTCACTTTGTGTAAAGAGCAAGTTTGCATGCCTCCTTAGCTGCAAATACTTGTTTAGTGCATGTGTTGTGTTGATTATAATTAGGTTGATCGCATGTTGCAAGCATGTTGCTACAACTTGCTGTCCCGAAATTGTAATCCTTGTTCCAGAAACTTGAGTAAATAAAATCTTGAGCGTGCTTTGTCTACCCTGATATAAATATCTCAAGTTTCCGTCTATTTGTTTTGTGTTAGAAGTATGAGTAAATAAAATCTTGAGCGTGCTTTGTTTGCCTTGAAATAAAAGTCTCGTATTTCCGTAAAACTTTTATGATCTCTTTTTCAGCTTGCCTTAAAATGTATGTTGAAGAATAGTTTGTTTAAGTATCTTTGTCAAAAATCAAACTCGTCCATTTCTAAACTCTCTTGCTCTGCGTTTACTTGAGAGGGTAGAAACGTTTTAAGCGTAGGTTAAGTTGTAGCTGTCTAGTTTCATTAAAGGGAAAACCTCAGCCGCAACATCTAGCGTTCTATAACCTTGTGTTCTCGCAGCTGAACCAAAAAGATAGGCGTAATTAAGTTTAGATTACTTTTATTTATGCAACTCAGCAAAAGAGGGAGCTTCCCCTCCTAATTCGAAGAGCAGTTTACTGCACATAGCTGTTCATTTCCAGAATGCATTCCAGAGGTGCGATTTGAAATGCCAACAGGGCCCACACATGCCACGTACACTGGGCCGAAATTTTTATAATTTATGATTTTTTTAATGAGTTTGAAGTAGTATTACAAGACTCGCCCAAACTCGGCGAGTACTCGCGAGTCCCAAGGCGGGTGAGGCTGGGCGAGTCCCAGAGACTCGGCTGCCGAGTACTCGCTGAGACTCGCCGGACTCGGCAGACTCGCCGAGTCTTGGGCCTCAGACTTGGGCATTTTAATTAATTTTTTTTTAAAAATTTGCAATCTTTCATTTACAATTTTTTTAATTAAATGGTGTGTGCCATGAAGGTTTGTGTGGTTTTGAAGGTCTTCATTTGGGCTTGGTGGAGGGGGCTCCGCCCCTCGACCCCGCCCTGTATCGTGACAGGGAGCACGCCCAAGGCGTTGCCCTGGGACCCTGCGAGGGGCACTACCCCTTGACCCCGCTGGGAGCGCTACCCCCGGACCCCCGCAAGGGGCGTTGCCCCTTGACCCCACTGGGGGCGCTGCCCCCAAACCCCTGCAAGGGGAGCTGCCCCCAGACCCCCGCGAGGGGCATTGCCCCTCAACCCCGTTGGGGTGTTTCTCCCAAACCCTCATCAAACTATAGGTCTAAGCATGTTATAGGCCAATGATGAATCATGATCATAAAACCTACAAAATACGTATCCCCTGTTGCAAATATTTGCATCTTTCACAGTCAAAGCCATAATCAAGGATTATCTTGTTCCATACATTAGACAACAAAACATGCAGTCTTGAAGGCTACAATAAAATTTTAATAATAAATTCCTCACTTGAACATACATACCAATCATTGAGACACAAGCAAATATCATGGCTACATCATCATCTAGGACCTATCTTAGACACTAGCGCATGACTTGTCGTGATGTTGGGATGAGTAATCCAAGCTCTTCTGAGCCATAGACTTATACTTTTAGTTTTGATATTTGTTTTGATGCCATGGATTTCATATTCCATGAGTTTTGTATACATTTGACAATATTTATATATCTGAATGTGTTATTTCCTTCAGCTACAACTTGCGTTTATACTTATGTGATCGATGTATGTTTGTGTATAGGATCATAGTAATTTCTATTTGAGGATGTTATTGTGTCTTTAATGTTTATTTATTAAAGGGTGTATGAAACAAGTTTTAAATCCTTAAAAATCTCTGAATATCTTGTGTTTTTCTATTTGCCGAGTCTTTGCCGAGTCTTGGGCGAGTCTGGGCTCCGAGTTCGAGTTCGAGTCAAAAATTGGCTTGCCGAGTCCGAGGCGAGTCCGAGTCTTGTAACACTGGTTTGAAGTGACTAAAGCGTGGGGGACGGTCAACCGTCCCTCTTCCAGTCAACTCCATCCCCCTGTCCCCGGTACGTTTCCTGGGTTTTCTGGAAAAAGAGGGACGGTCCCCTGCCGTCCCCTTGCCGTCCCCCAGTACCCGGGACGTCCTGGGAATGGGTACGGGGCATTTTGGGGGGGGGACGCGTCCCCGGGTTTCTTTGGTAAATACGGTTTGAATTGCAAATGAATGTGGTTGCAATAACAAGTAGGGTTTCTAAAATTATTTAAGTTGCAAGTAGGGTTTGTAAAAGAAGAAATGCAAACTCAAAAGAAACAATGATTTTACAAATTAAAATGAATTTTTTGTTTAAAAAACACAAAAAAACCAATTAAAATCAAATTTACCTCTTAGATTAGGCTTGAAATGCAATGCAAACTCCTTCCAATCGCTGGTAATGAGTTCTCAATGCACCTCCTTGCTGGTATGAAGCTTCCCAAATGCTATTTGAGCTTGGATTTGTCTTCAACTTCTTGCTGATTGCCCTACAAAGAACCCTTTTTTTCTTCACAACTCTCTCTTCTCCTCCTATTTTTCCAAATAAATGAAATGAGGTTGCTTTTAGGGTTGGGGAGATAATATAAGTTTAAAAAAAACCAAATTAAAAGACTGTTTTATGTTTTTTTCTTTTTTTTCTTTTTTAACTTGACTCTGTCGGTCGAGTCCTGCAATCGGGACTCGCCTGGACTCGGCAAGTCCTTCTAGGACTCGGTAGGACTCAGCTGAGTCCGAGTCCAAGCCCCTAAGGCTTGCCAGGGTGACTTGACTCGTGACTCGCCGAGTCTTGGCGAGTTTCGTTTTTGTGGTTTGAAGTCAGTTCTCATGACAACTAAACACATGAATTTGTTAATAGAATTAATGTAAATTGTGAGGATAAAAAGCACAAAGAGCAAACTTATAAAGAATAGAGGTAATTCCTATGAAGTAGAATTAACAAATATTTTAAGAAATGCAATGTTGTTATGCCTATGTACCCAAAATTAAACTGTAATGTGAGTTTATGACGATTGGCTAGATATCGATGCACAAAATCATGTTATGATGCTATTTAGAAAATGAGGAGATATATGATTATGGAACATTATTATAATCTAGAAATTATGTATACCAATTAGAATGAGGCAAGAAAAACAAAATATATGTTAATAAAATGGCCTGCACATGCCACCAGTATCATACCTCCAAGTTAAAAGAGTAGGAAGAAATTAAATTCCACTTCAAGGGCATTGTGCTCGCATTATTGTGTGAATTGTAGGCGATGCTAATTGGAATTACCCAACATTATAAATTCTAGTTACTACCAATAAAAATTTAAATAGCTACACGAATTGATGAAATTCATCATTTAATTAGCTTTCTTTGTCATTTCAATTGCATCGTTTTGGATGAAATAAAGACACTTGGGATATTGACAACACAGTTGATGGCTTGGGGACATAGGTCACACAACTAATGCCTCATTTTTGTGGTTTGAAGTCAGTCCTCATAACAACTAAACACATGAATTTGTTAATAGAATTAATGTAAATTGTGAGGATAAAAAGCACAAAGAGAAAACTTATAAAGAATAGAGGTAATTCCTATGAAGTAGAATTAACAATAATTTAAGAAATGCAATGTTGTGATGCCTATGTACCCAAAATCAAACTGTAATGTGAGTTTATGACGATTGGCTAGATATCGATGCACAAAATCATGTTATGATCCTATTTAGAAAATGAGGAGATATATGATTATGGAACATTATTAAAATCTAGAAATTATGTATATCAATTAGAATGAGGCAAGAAAAAAAAAAATGTTAATAAAATGGCCTGCACATGCCACCAGTATCATACCTCCAAGTTAAAAGAGTAGGAAGAAATTAAATTCCACTTCAAGGGCATTGTGCTCGCATTATTGTGTGAATTGTAGGCGATGCTAATTGGAATTACCCAACATTATAAATTCCAGTTACTACCAATACAAATTTAAATAACTACACGAATTGATGAAATTCATCATTTAATTAGCTTTCTTTGTCATTTCAATTGCAT
The DNA here is from genome assembly GCA_007115665.2 of Sequoiadendron giganteum. NCBI lineage: Eukaryota > Viridiplantae > Streptophyta > Pinopsida > Cupressales > Cupressaceae > Sequoiadendron > Sequoiadendron giganteum. Next base: position 540,714,596 of record CM021101.1, read on the forward strand.
CGTTTTGGATGAAATAAAGACACTTGGGATATTGACAACACAATTGATGGCTTGGGGACATAGGCCACACAACTCATGCCTGTGTTGACACTAGTGAGGACCATATGTTGATGCGTTCATAATATGTTTGATCCTTTGTTGATTTTGTTTCTACTACATATAACCAAGGGAACATTTTTTGACTCAATCTTGCTGCATTGACCAAGGAAATCTTGATTGTTACATTTTACTGCTTTAAATAGTTTGAAAATTTGACCACTGTGCTTGTTATGTTAACTAATTGACTAGTTAGATTTACTATTTGTATAGTGAGCCACAAAAGAAACTCTAAAATTCTGAAATTCACAGTTTTGGAAACAAAAATTTGCCTCAAAAAATGATTTTTTTTTTTTTAAGAATAAAATATGAAATTTGTTTTTATAGCAGAATAATACTGGATGTTTGAACTGCTTACAACCAAAAATCAAAATAGCCCAAATTTGTAGGCGAACTACTCATAATTTGAAGACAACCAATCTTTGATTGAGTGCAAAATTACATGATTTTTTTCCAAATAATCACCCTGTTATTATAATGTCTAGGCATGTTTATTGACAAGAAAACCTTTTCTTAACATGACCCATCTTTGTTTCACTATGTAGCAATAAAGATACCTATAACAAATATATTTATAGTTCTTGCATGACATAATTTGTTCCATTTCCCTAAAATATTTTATACCCTATCTCCAAAGTATGCAGCTAAGTAATCTGGAACAAATTCTATCTTTAAGCATTATTTGGATGGATATTATCTCAAATATCCTTTATTTTTTATTCCTTTTTTGTTATCTTCTCACAAGATGTTACAATCTCATTACGATTTTGCTCTCCTTGAACTGATTGGTCCCTAATCAAACAAACAATGAGAGGTGTTGAAGAATGCTAGACACTCCCGCAAAGTGTTCTTTACAAGAAGGAATTTTAAATTGCACAAAATATTTTACAAGGATTCCATTCCTTAACCTTCCATCTTTGATAGCTAGGATGCCTTTAGGCACTAGAATCAACTTTGCTTCCTCATTAAAGAAATAATTGCCATGCAACTATCAAATTTTGACCAATTTCCCCTTTAAATTATTGATATGGAAGGTGCTATGTACCTTGGCACTGGTGGGTAACTATAGCTTATAAGCTATTGCTCAAACTCATTGAAGAATAGGAAATGGCCGATAATACTTGGGAGATAGTTTCTCTAATACTTCCTTCTTAAGAGTGGTTTGTTTGTAAGGGTGCAATGAAGGAAAACTTTATCTCCAACAACAAACTCCCTTCCTGAATGATGCCGATCAGCTTGTGATTTCATCCTATCTTGACCTATTTTAAGATTATCTTTTAAAACCTGCAAAATTGATGGGCTCTGCCCAACAAAATCTCAAGCCAATGGTACTTTGATGTCTTGAATACCACATTTCAGCAATATAGGTGGAGTATACCCATACAAACCCTTGAATGGAGTTATACCTCTTGACACATGATGGGTCATATTATGTCATTTTTCACTAGGAGTAACTGCTACGCCACTTATAAATTTGCCACATTGTTGGAACTAACCTTCCAAAGTCCTTTTCACAATTCTGTTTGCTCAACTTGCTGAGGGTGGTAGCTACTACTAAAAGATAAAGTGGTACGAGTCAACTCAAAAAGTTCCTTCCAAAATTTTGTTACACCCCGATTGTATAGCTACTATTGCATAGGGCAATTGAGTGTAATGTTTGAATCTTTGAGATAAATAAAACGTGTTTTGTTATCAAAATGAATGAGTTCTATTTAAATGATTGTTTCATCTGATTGATACTTCTATCAATGTTATCCTTGATGAATGTTGCATGCATAGTATTGAATTGTGAATATTCTAACTTAAGATGTTTTGTATATTGCAAATGTTATGAGCAAGTAACTGTCGTGGTTTTGTGCCAATGGATGCAGGAACAAGAACTATTCCTCAGGCGAGGGGAGACATCACTCGGGAGAGGGGCTTGGTCGGGTAACCGGTAAAGTTGATCAAGTTGAGCATACACACACTTCACTGAGGGTTTTGGGAAGTCAGATTGAGTTGTCTTAATAAGTCATCCTTAGGCTTAGGAGTTTTGGATTACTTCTTTATGCTTTATGAGTGGTGTTACTTGTTGACTGACTTACTGTTCTGTGAACCTTGAATGTGAAATATGAACTGATAAGTGTGGTATAGACAGGATGTATATGCGTATACATGTACCACTCATATGTACGTAACAACATGCATGACATGTTGATACATATGTATGATGGGCAATTATTATGCCATACACATGTGTCGACATGGCATACATATATACGTATACATGGTTGGCACACCTATAAACATATGCACACTAGCTATAATGTTGTTATAACGTTATATTGATGCCTGGAATTTACAGTTAAACGTATATATACATGTTTGTACAAACACGTGTATTAAGGGTACGCTGACTGGCCTGTAATACACGTATTTGGATAATTAAATACAAATATGTATAGATATATTTAAATGTAAATATTGAATGTGTTTATAAATATATTTAATATAAACGTTATTATAGTTTTACCTATAATAAAATATATAGATATATCTATAGTAATATTTAAATATTATATAGATATATACATATATTTAAATAAGGTAAAATAAAACTATAAAAGTTATATTTAATATAATGCAAAATATATATATAACATTTTATTTTAATTTTAAATTAACTTTGCCTTGGAAATAATTAAAATTGACTTGTATAGTCATTTGGTAATAAAATGTATTTACCATGAGTAATAAAGGTATTTTCGATTTCCATAGTCTATTGGAAAAGTACGTAGGGATATCATTAGAATTTAAATGATAAACTATAGTCTTTTGAAAGATTTAAATCAAATACATTTTAAAACTTTGCTTAAAGTGAAAATCGCGGATTTCCATTTGAGGAAAAACGCGAACAGTAAAAATAGCCGAAATGGTGAATGGAGTGAAGCCGCGCGCAACTCCTCCTGGCGCAAGACTTGGTCGCATTGTTTTGAGCCTCCATTCCGTAAAAACGTGGAGAGTTACCCGCCATTGTTCATGAGTGGCGCCATTTTTGGGGAGACGCCTGTAGGTGTCAACCCTTACTTTTATCAATGAAAGTTTGAACTATTCTCTGAACTGCTGGAAGTCGATTCATCTCTTTAAGCTATGAGTAAGTATGGAAATTCGCCACATTTCAGTTTGAAATATTCAAATAGTAGTTCTGTCATATTACATGCCTGCAAGAGTGGAAATTGTTGGGCTGAGGGCTTTATAAATAGCCGCCCAGTTCATTCAGCAAACACACTTTTGGAATTCCGAATTTTCTTTTGTGAGAGCTGCATTTTGTCTTTACTGTATTCTCACGAATTTCCTATCTATCATTGCATTTGTTTGAGAGCCATAATTTGACAATTCTGTAGCAGCATTTTGAGAGCTATTTCCTGTCATTGCTGAATAAGCATTGAAGCATTTTGTGAACAGTCTTTTATTGTTGTGGAAGCAATTATAAGATAATCATACTCTTTCATTACTGTACTGCATTGGTTGAAAGCCTTAGTGTGTCATTGCTGAATAAGCATTGTTTGAGAGGAGTGACACTGACAAAGGAGGAGAAGAAGTTGCTATTTGGAATCGTCTACAGCTAGGAAACAGGCATGAGAAAATGTCTTTTTAATACTTCTGTCATTTGAATTAGAATGAGTTTACTTGCTTAGATTATGCTTTGCATTATGTTATGAAGTAGGAAAGGAAAGTGCTAGAAAGATTCTGTTTTCCAAGGAATTATGTTAAAATGGAATAGCTTGACTTCATAGGGAAGCTTGTTGGAATGAAAGAACTTGTTTTATAGTAAAAACATGTTAAATTGGGAATAGCTCAATTCCATTAGAAAAGGCTTATTAAATTGGGTATAGCTCATTTTATAGTGAAAGCATGTTAAATTGGAAATAGCTTAAATTCATAAAAAGAGCTTATTGAAAAGATATAGCTTAAATTCATAGGAAAAGCTTGTTAAAGAATAGCATGAAAGGGAAATGTTTGAATACCTTTTAATAGAAATTATATTATGAATTGTATTACTTGAACACTACTTGAACTCCTTATATAAAGGAAAAAGGAACTAGTTATTTAATACTAGGTTGAGGGTGGAACCAGTACCAAGGTAGTCTAAAGCTTTAAAGTTAAATAGATTAACTAGGGAAAGCTATGTACTCCACGGATAAAGGATTCCGTGTTAGGAGTTACCAGAGGGACCCTTGTTGACTGTATTCCAATTCTTGATTAAGTAGTTTGTTTTAAGGTAGGTTGTCTGAAACAGGATATACCTCCCTTATGTAGCTATGGAAGTAGAATGTCTAAAAGATAGGTAATCTGAAACAGGATATACCTATCTTGTGTAAATCTCTTAGAAAAATTGTTGTAGGTTAGTCTGGGATAAAAGATTATCCAAAAGTAAAGGACGATACCTATGCATAGTGTAAGATAGCCTTAAATCAAATTGGCCCCGAGTAGTATATATGATAGATGACCTTCATTTAAAGTACTGAATGTGAATACTTTGGCCAAAGTAGTGGAAGGTACGACATCCACTTAGATGTGAGATAGTTGAGACTACACTGTCAGTTCATTGTGATTCATCATGCTAGTTCGGGATTGTGAAATAGCAAGTTCTAGATGTATAGGACACAGCACTATGCTCAGTTGGGTTGTCGCAGCCGGTTACTTTACCAATCTCTTTGTTCGAAGGGAGGGCCATCTATCGAAAGATAGATGTGCGGGGGACCGCATTAACAGTCTGTGGTTGGCGGAAAAGCGCCTGAGTGATGTTTCTCCTCCACAACAGGCGACAGATACACCAAGATTTGAAAGGAAGGGAACCTGGACCGTCTTACTACTATTTGTGCAAAAGCTTACGAGCTATGTATGTAATTGTTTTACTTTTGTACTCTGATTTATATTTACAATGAAAATGGAATTCATGTGGAAATATATATATTGTAACTTGCATGTATTTTTCAATAAAGAAAGGAAGAATTTTATTGCAATGTCTTTGTTACTTGTTACATTTATATGTTTGAAGTGAAATGCTAGAAAAATTTTAATTACCCAAGGATGGGGTTTAAATTGCTAGTGAATTTTGAATCATTATTACTCAAAATTGTTTTGGGAAACCTATACATGTTATAATGTTTTTGCATAAATACAATTGCAGTTTGATGGATTTTGTAAGTGTTATTAATAGGAATCAAATGTGCATACCATATTAATCTTTTAACCACCAAGAGGAAAACTTTACCACTTGCTCTAGGGCGACCTGCAATGAAGTCCACACCAATAGGTTCTTATATCTCATTGGGAATGGGTAATGCTTGAAACAAACCTAAAATTTTAACCATTTTTATCTTGTTTCTTTTTCTTTGCTCATAAGATGCTACAAAGTTATATACAGTGAAGACACGGGAAATTACAAGGATGAAAACACAAAGGATTCAGATGCAATAAATGAAACCTTTCGCCTTGTTTTTCTTTGCTCCTCCCATTGATTTGAAGTAGAGTGCACTGAACACTCTGCTTGATTTTCTCTTTGTATGATGGATTTATGGTGGAATTTGGTTGCTTTGTGGACGAACAACATGAATTTAGGACTAGGATAGATGATCAATTGGATAGCATGATAGAATGGAAGTGGATGACATGAAAATGGCAGCATAAAAGTAGCATGAAAGTTGATGATCAAATGGGATGAGAGGCCTCCAATTTATAGATTTTCCAAGAGGGATATGTAGGGCCAAGATTCATTGGGTACTGAAGGGCTAGGATTGGAGGATGGAGGCATGGATTGAAGTTGTAGGCATGTGACAAGTGTCACATGAGGTGTAAGAGTTAGGCATGTTCATACATGTGTGTGAAAGAAGGCATGTGTGGGAGATATGCTCACACATGTGTGAGAAAAGGAGTGGGGATAAGTCAAAAGGTCAAGGGGTGATGTGGAGGCTCAACACGCTTCCAAGATAACATGCTCACACACATGGAAGCATGAGAAGGGAGAGGACACATGGCAAATGGTGGCAAATTTAGATTTTAATCCATTAAGGGCTAGGATTAAAAGGACAAGGATCAATGATGATGTGGATTTGAATATTAGAGGAAATGGTAATAGGAATCAATTAGCCTCAATTAATCATGGATTAGCTAATTAATTTAGTTGAAGGAATTAGGAACTAAGGTTATTTAATTAGATTGGTTAATTAATTAACCTTAGGAAAGTAGTGGAAATTAATGGCAAAGGGTAATTTTTTTTATCGGTATATTTGGCATTAAAGGAGCCATGCCCCATATGTTAATATTAAAAAAAATAGAGTACAAAAATGGCCTTCGCAAAGAACCAAAATATCTCTGAAAGTACTTTGCATAATCTATTACATATTCTACTAAATTGCTAGACATAGTATACAAAGGGTACATATTAAACCTTTTGATCTTCACTCTTAGCGGCCACTTTTTTTGAAGGATCAAAATCGGCAGAATCCAAAGCAAAGGACCAGTTGACATTGTTGGAGTTTGAAATGCCAACCATCAATTTACAGAATTCCAACCCCCATCAAGCCTTTTGTTTTCGAGCCACATCATTAGCACCCATCAAACAAATGATGAATGGGATCCAGGAGCCATTATATTTCGGGAGGATAGCAAGGGGGACACTCACACTTGAGCCAAGCCCCAAACCAGGAATTGCCTCCACCAAAACATTCTTCAAGCCTCTCCTCCACACTAGCTTGATTAGCATCTCAATAATTTGGCACACACACTCCTCCCCAAGGTCAAACATGGCAGCCACAAACAAATACACAATATTCAAGTTAACCCAATACCTATGGTAGGAGGTCAAGAAAACATTTCCCAAGACCATTTTAATTGCAAGGAGGTTATACTAGACACAAACCTAAAAACAATTTCAATTGGATTTCAAAGATTTTGTCCAAGAATGCCATTTCCCTAACCTTAGCACTAAGACAAACTATGGAATCCATACTTTCAGAGCGAGTCCAACAACCATAAGCCAACACAATATATTGTTGATGCCAAGAAAAGGGAGTCATCATAATTCCTCACCATCAAAGTATCACCACCATCAATTCACATAGGTAGGGATAAGATAGCATCCTTCACATAACATGAATAATCAAAGTTCATTACTATGTCCCATACATTGGAAATAGCAGGCCGCTATGTGTTCCCCACCAAGTGACAAATGAGCCAAACATGGAGGAAAGATGCTATGTTGATAACTTGTTAGACTACCAAATTCGAGTTGGATTGTGCCAACCCTTCGAAGTATATAAGGCAACATTATTAACTTGCTCATCAATGGCAGTATTTGCCAAACTGTCCACCATGGAATTTGCCTCTTTGTAAACGTGACTAATTGTGAAGTTTTTGAAGACACTAAGCAACTCCCAAATTGGGGGGATAAACTTAGCCGACTTCTAGTTCACGTTTATTTGTGTAATGCATTGATAAGGAAAGAATAATATGCAATGAATAAAGAATATATATGAATAAGGAAAGAATAATTAATTATATATATATATATATATATATATATATATATGAATACTAATGATGATACTTATAAGTAATGATGACTCTTTAATAAAAACATAAGTAGATTATGTATATTTATGAATTGTCCTCATCCTATGATCAATTTAGTATAAGGTTGAAGGAGGTGAGTAAGGAAACTTGGAGAGATATAGCAACTAAGGTGATGTACTCACTTAGCAATAATATTTAGCATATTTTGAATATAAGAAATAGATATTGCTAATTTGATTATTGGTGTAATGCTTTCTTTAGTATTATCATGATGATAATGATGTTGATATTAACTTAAAGAATCAATAATAAATGCAAATGTATTTGATTGCTAAAAGATTGTCTTTTGAGTGTTTGCAAGCCTACTAGGGAGGAAGGGCCCGACAAAAGTGGTGCCTAGAAACCCCACTTAACAATCTGTTGCGTCCATGGAGGGGTGGGGGTCCCACTTAACAATCCACTGCGGCCATGGAGGGGTGGTAGGCCCAAAACCACTTATAAGCTCCGCTGGCTTCCCCTAGTAGGTTGAGTGTCTTCCGAGGTGATGGCACGGGTAGAGAAAGCAAGTACAAGTGTTTCCTCTAAGCACGCCACTCGGAGACATTCATGCTGCTCAAGGCCAAGGGGTGGGTTGTCCGGATAGGACGCTTGTGCTCTTGGGCTTAGATGGATAGCTTCAGACGGCTCTACCCATGCCACTCCTCATATGTCTTTATTATTGATTGGTGTTATTTATATTTGGATATCTAGATATTAATGCTAACAGATATATGGACATGTGGAAATATTAAATGCAGATTTCAATCCAAGATTACTTAGTCAAAGAGAACATTCATTTGATAAAGAAGAAATCCTAAATATAATCAACAAGTGAATTCTGGGGCAAAGTTTGGTAAGGGACATTACATTGAATTTTTCACTTTTATGCAGAAAGCCTCCAAAGACATTTCCTTAAAAAATTCTCCTGTTCCTCTCCTTCCAAACTTGCCATATAATAAGAGAGGGGCATATTGTCCATATATTGGAGAAAACCCCTTTCCTATAAAGGATTGGCCATGAGTTGAAGACAAACATGATGTCACAAGGAAGAGGACAGGACCAATTGAGCTTGCTCATCACCATCTTCCAACACCTTTATGATAATTCACAATTTAAAAGGATGTGATCTATTGAATCTTCCTCCTTGTTGCAAAGAGCACATTTGAATGGGCCATTAAAACCCAACTTGCAGAAACGATCTCCACCAAGAACTCTTTTTTGGAGGGTAGCCCAAGCAAACGCTCTTGCCTTAGGAAGGTAGTGACTATCCCAATATAAGTGAGTCATCCAAATGTGCTTTTTGACTTCAGCTTCCTTCAACAAATAGCCAACCTTGACATTATACCTCTCAAAGTTAGTATTGCACTATCTGATAACATCTTCCTTGTTTGAGACTAAGATTCTTCTTTCATTGAGAATCATTCTTAACATTTTTTCGTGGGTTGGGGGAATGTTCAACTTGTGAAGATTCTTCCATCCCCACTCAACAATGCCATTAGAAACAATTTTTTCCACGTAGTCCCTTACATGAGATCCCTAGGCTTCACTAAAAATTCTCATTGCATTTGGTAGGTTTGAGTCAAGAGTCAAGTAACTGTTCCAACAATCACCCCAGAATAATGCCTTCTTTCCATCATTTACATCACAAGTTATGTGATGGGAGATTAAAATTTTGCACGAAATCATAAAATTCCATATAGCTGAAGCTAAAGGTGGGTCGCTAGTTGTGAGCATCAGAATGGGATCATCTAAGTCTGAATACTTCTTGTGTAGAACTCAATCCCGTTTCTGTTTAGGGTTACAAACCATTTCCTAGACTAGTTTGGTCCCCAGGTGGACTTAGCACATCCCATTGTCGTAACCCAACACCACCAGCCTCTTTGGGGCAACAAATTCTGTCCCAAGCAATAAGAGGGAATTTCCTTTGCTTAGAATTACCACTCCAAAAGAATCTTCATATTTTTTGCTCCAATTGCTCGTAGATTTTTAGGAACCATTAGACAAGACATAGAGTAGATTAGAATTTTAGAGATCATAGTTTTTAGCCTAAGGACTTTGCTAGTAGAGGAAAACCATTTTCCTTTCCAAAACTCCAATTTGGAACTGCAACTTGATAAAAGAGAATCCCATAATTTAGCCTTGCTAGCCCCTACAAAGAGAGGGATGCCTAGAGATTCTCCAGGAAATTGAGACATTTTGAAGTCTAGTATTGAAACAATATCTCTTTGTTTTCGTAGATCGGTGTTGAAGAAGAATATCTCTGATTTCCTCTAGTTGATTCTTTGTCTTGAAGCCTTATAGTAAAGATTCAGAGTCTTCCTAATGACTCTGGCCTCCCTTTTGTTTGCAACACCAAAAATAATGTTGTTAGCAAATTGTTGGTGAGTTGATGCCTCCATGTTTGGGGCAACTTTGATGCCTTTCCATAAGTTCTTCAGCCTCCCATCCTTAATCAATTTCCCCAAGGCTTCAACCATTATAACAAATAAAAAGGGATAGAGAAGATCACCTTGTTTGATGCCTCGAGAGGAAGTGAAAAACTGTTGGGGTTGTCATTTATTAGAATAGAGAACTTTGGGCTACAAATGTAGCTCTTAACCCAACAGATCCATTCACCGCAAAAGGCAAACCTCTTTGACACTCAAAAGAAATTGTTTGTTCACCTGGTCATAGGCTTTCCTAATGTCCAATTTGATAATCATCCTCTCCAGTTTTGAGTTTCTTACCATGTGAGTTGCCTCTTGAACTAGCATTATCCCTTCTTCAATTGATCTTCTTGGAGTAGATCCACTCCATTCCTCTAAAACTATGTCTGGTAACACCTTTTTTAGTCTGTTGGCCATGATCTCAATTATAATCTTGTATATTGCATTGCATAATAATTATCCATTTTTTCAACTACATTCATTATTGGTATCAAGGCAAGAAAGATATTGTTTATGTCTTTGATCATAGTGGTCTTTCTTCTAGATTGCTCAGCAATAGTAGTGAGATCCTTATATACAACATTCCAAAAGGACTTTAAAAAATTGACAAGGAGGCTGTCAGGGCCAAGGGCCTTGTCTGCATCAAGTTGAAATGTGGCAGTTTTGAAATGGCGAAGGGTAATTAACTAAATAATGGTTTATTTAATTAATTTATGGGAAAGTTAGTATGGTGAGCTGGTGGTAAATTTGGTGTGTCTATTTTAATCATTCTTCAATTCTTTACATTTACAATTGGGCCAACTTTTACATAAGTTTTTAAAAGTCCATCATGTCTAGCTAATGGAGAAAAGTGACCCCCAATCATTTAACAAAGCTGCTAATTCATCATCCTTGGTGCTGAAATAGATTGAATTCTAGAAATTCTAGAAAAAGCATTAGTTAGCAACTTAGCACGTCTTTGCTACCTTTTCAATGCTAAACATCAAAATCATATTGCAACTTGCCCACACACTCATATTGCTGCAAGTTGAGATCACATTGTGATATAATTTACTTTAGGCTAATTGTTTTTTATTGGTAAATTGATGGTTCTGTTGGGGCCCACTCCCTTGAAAGTTAAATTATTGAAACTAAAAAAACTGAGCCTAGCTCATGTCCATAATATATTACAAATCTATACTATTACTTTTAAACCCGACTCAACAAAACTAGGGTTCTAGAACAACCAAAGTGCAAAGACCTGCAACCCAGTTATAAGTTATCTAACCACCATGCTACCTCCTTGTTTATCAATTTCCAACAAAAAAGGGTACCCACTTGCTTTCCTATACCACTTGTTTCCCAATGACCTCCCTCCCTCTTTTGTAGTTACTAGTCAAGGGGCCTACCTCATCATCTTGGTACACCACTTGGTCTCCGCTACATACACTAGCCTAGTCCATCTTCCCCACCAACTCATCAACCTTGCAAATCTTCACCTAGGATCTAGGTAGGGCTGCTACTTGGAGTGTCTAGTTCTCTACCCTGAAAGAGAAGGGAGTGTAAATAGGCTAGCTAAACTTAGAATTCTCTCTTGATGCATTGCCCTAAGACAATGAACACATGTTGCCAAGTGCTATAGAAGGCTGGCAGCTCTTCCTTCTGCTTGTATACCAATTGAATTTTCTTTCAAAGGGCTACTACTTCATCCTAAGGACTCCTAGCCATGCCTTCCTCTTAGAAAGCAAGACCCTCCACCTCCAACAAAACCTTGGAACTAGTAAAGGAGGAACACAACAACAATTTAAGAATCTAGTTCCACAGTACCGAGTTCGCCAACCTTGCCTACAACTTTTCTCAAAAATCTTCTGTGATGGAGGCATGAGACTAAGCTTCCCATGTGTTGGCTTTCACATATTGCCTAAGATGTTAATGAATTTGAGTGAGGGGAAATCTGGAATGAAGAAAGTATGACTCAACTTTCTGTTTTTCACTTGCCTACAACAATGTTTTTTACCAATATTGCATAAGATCATTTGATTTCAGCATGGCTTGCATCTTTCATGTGATTTTCAAGTGAGTTATCTTCCTAGGGTAGGGTTTTGTCTCCTATAGAATTCATAATTTCAGACATTTGTGCTGGGTGCCTAGAGTTTTGAAGAAATTTTAAATAATTGTTATTATTTGAGGCGGGTAGGGTTTGGTGTTATAAGTTTTTCTATATTTTGTGACTATTTGAAGGATAGATTCTAGAGTTTTCAGGGTATTCAAAATTGCTATTTTCAGCTAGTGTTTGATGCAAAATCAATAGAAATGAAAAGGGTTTTCAGATTTTAAGCATCAAAGAAGATTTTTGGAGTTTTAGAGGTCTTATCATGATTAGAACACAATAAAAGCTTCTTTGGAATCTTGCCCATCCAGATTTGCTATGTTTAGCCCATGCTATTTGTAGCCATCACCATTTTTAAGGAGAATAGAAAATTTTGACATTTGATATTTCAGCTGGAGCTATTTTTAGTAGTCGCTAATTTTAGCTTGATCCACTTTTTGAGGAGTTGGCTATGTTTAGATCATCTATTTTTGAATCTCTTGTCATGCAAGAGATGTGACTTCTAAGTATTAGTTTGTAATATTTTTTATGGATAACTTAACAAGAGATTGTTGGAGTTCATATTTACTTTTAGTGGATAGAATTTTATAATAAAACTTGCATCGTATGCAAGTAGTCAGTAGCTAGAGTTGAAGTGTAGTTAATTTCTTTAATTTATTTTTATGCAATGTTTTGTAAATTTTATAACTAAATGTCATTTTGCACTTAGGTTCTTAATTGTAATTTTCATGCCTAATTGTCGCTGAAATTATTGTTGAAGTATTATTCTAAGTCATGTGATTTTATGAGACAAATGTTGCTTAATAATTATTGAGGGCTATGTATCCTAGTGATGATTAAGTTGGGTCTTGAGGCTTTGTATTCAACTATCACGTTAACTTGTAATATCTTGTTTGTTTGACTTTGTATGGACGAGGTAAACTGAATTGTTTTATGAAAATTGCAGGTTTTGTATTGCAAAATTTAAAGTAGTGTGATCATTGTAGCTTTTTATGTGTTGTTTCCCTTTCAATTTTCCAAGTTTGCATCTGTGTGTTCAAATCTATTCAATCATGATGTGTACTTGCATTGCTCATTCTGTTCTTTTAGTTGAACAACATTAGTGCTTAGTAACAATAGGTTTTTTTTTTTCCTCAGTCAAAAACATAGTTTTTTTTTTCTTGAGTTGAAGAGTGTGTTAGCCTTTTGCCCTAGGTGAATCCTAAAAGACACATCTTAGTTTTATTCAGCATAAGTGTGAACCACCCTAGGAAACACTGTATAGATTGTAAATACTAAATAGCAAGTACGTATTGTATCATATTAGATTGATTTTTGTTAATAGGGAGATTCCCCTTATAATTTGAAGAGCAGTTCTATTGCACATCTATTTTGTTTAATGTTTTATATCACATTGAAAGGTGAAAATCAAAATGCTAATATGGGGGTTTGACAATTTGGTCTAATAAAAATAGCATTACCTAGTTTGATATTTTGTTTGGGTATGTTCACCCTCCCGATAAGTTGTATAAATTTTATAGGAACTTTTGGTTAGTGTTATTTACAAGAGTTTTTGGTTTTTGTGGATAGCAAGGAACAATGAGTTATTTCAGGGTAAAAAGAGGTTACTCGCTGACTTATGTCATTGAGTCTTTCTCTCCTCTATTGCATTGCATGTGTCTCTCTTGATGAAATTTCACAAAAAATGACTTACAAAAAATTCTGAAATAGGGTTACCTCACCATTTGCATAGAAAATTTGGAAAAAGTTGAGTGGTGGCCAGATGTGAGTGTAAGCAGCAGTCAGTCCCTTGAAGCCCAATAGGATATCAGGTTGTAGGAAAACACAGTAGCTTAGAAGTGTAGACTAGTGGTGTAACTGTTAAGGCAAGTGATTGATGTGGTTCTCTCTCCTTGAATGATTCAGATAAATGGATGAAAGACGAGGCTGCTGTGATAAAATGGGACAAATTGATTTATGATGCGTTTGGGGATCCAAAGGGTGCAATGACCTTGGCAGATTATGATTTTGAAGTGGAAGATTCTTAGCAGAAAAGGAAGACGGCAGCTTATACAGATGAACTCCTTACAAAGCTGCTGAGTGAATTACTTTTCATTATTTTGACACTGTGGCCTGTTACCATCCTAAGCCAAATTGAGATCATAGACTTGTGATATTTTGTAGTAGTTCTCTCTGTTTAAGTGGCTTTGTGATTCTCCCAGATTTGGATCTCTTTCGGGGATTTCTGGGTTGGCAACCCTTATGATGACAGTTTTATGATGGTCTGGCCATTGGGCTTGTATATATTGTAATACAAAAGAAAGTTGCATCTTAGCCAATTTGACTAATAATGAGAATATTTACTTATTAAGTGATTCTCACTAACTTTTATGATTTAGTTCAAATTGCCTGCTGCATCATATTGTTCTATTTGTTTTAGGGAGGGAAATATTGCTTCAAACATCTGTTTTTCACAGAAGTCTCGTTCAAATTCCTTACACAGTCTGGTACTCTTGGCATTATGTTACACAAGTTTCTTATAAATATGGTCTTTAAATGTTCGTTGCTTTTGCAATTCTTATTTAACTAATGCTTAATATATTATAAGCAATGACAATAATCCTTATTTTTTTGTACATGCTGCAGTTAAATCTTGAGGTGAGAATTTGATGTCAAAGTAAAAATTATTGAATATGCCTTGGTTTCCAGAAATTGCAGGTTCAGCATTTTGTGAAACAGTACAACTGGTATGCTTTCCTGTAAGCTATGAATTATAAATGTTGCAGCGACTTCAATTATATAAACAACCAAGTTGTATTTCTTGAATGCTGTAATTTTAATTCCACATTTTTATTTTCACGGATTAAAATTTGGGTCAATATATAAGCCTTGTAGGTTTAGACTAGTGGTTACAACAATTCTAACAATGGCCGCCATACATTCTGTTAGCTTAATGATAAGAAACTGATCATTTATTTTGATTGCCAAATGTATTGTTTGTGGCAGCGTAGGAGAATAATAGAAAGGCAACGATTACCTAGCTCAGGTTGGCTAGAGGTGTTAGAGCCATCCAATGCAGAATTTATTGCAGCTTTAGCAGCTGGGAATAATTCTCATCATATTCTGCAGATTGGCTGCGGGATTTCAACTATTGCTTTAGCAGCTGCTGCACGGGCTACTGGCTCCTATCTGCTATCAGTTCACACTGACAAAGAAAAACAGGAAATTATCAACGAATACATACAATATCTTGGTTTATCGGAATATGTAAAATTTATCATGGATGAACCAAGAAATGTGATACCTCAATATGATGGGGTCGATTTTGCTTTTTTCTTAGATCCAGGATGTTATGTTGAATTATTTGATCTTTTGAGGCTAAAACATGAAGCGATTGTTGTAGCGGATAATGCATTTGATGAAGCAATGGATGAGTATATAAAGCATGTACGCAGACAACCTGGAATACATTCTTCAACCTTGCCAATGGGAAGAGGCTTTGAAGTTACAAAAATCTTGTCTTGGAATGAATTCAACTCAGGGTATGTTACAATGCATATTTTCAAGTTTCAAGCTTATGAATTTGCAATAGACAGTAATTACTCAAGCTGTCTGATGCTTAGGTTATGTTAATAACTCAGAGTCATGATATATTCTGAAATCAGTTGGAATCTTATAGTGTATCATTGAGTTGCACACTTTCCTGAAGTTTAGGCCAAAGAATCTAAAATCACTTGTCATTCCTACAGTAATACTAATGCAGACCCGTTGAAAAAATAAACTAGTTATTTATTTGAATGGCCTTGCAGAAATAGTTTAATTAAAGATCCATAGCTCTAACACTTATTACTACAAAAGAGAAGTTTGAATCTGTACCATTGACATTTGCAGTATGGAAAACAGTCTGAAGACTCTGAACTACTCGAAAAACTTTTCCATCTGATCAAACAGTATAATAATATATTTCACATACAAAATCCATGTAGTCGGAAACTTAGGTGCTAAGATTGTTTTGTTGATGAGACATAATCACATGGGCTAGTCCATTTAATTAAATATAGTATCACGGGCTATTGCATTTAATTGTTTATAGCCATATGGGCTAGTGTACTTCATTAAAAAATTTACATTCACATGGACTAGTCCATTTTAAATATAGCCACCTGGGCTAGTGCACTTTATTAAAAGTTTTACAGTCACATGGGCTTTTTGTATATTCTTCAATGGTGTACGCATTTCTATCTACATCTTTATTCTTTTAGAAGCTTCCTTCTTCCACTTCTTCCAGAAGCTTCCTTTTCTTTTTCTTCTTGTAGAAGCTTCTTGTATATCATTGTACTCTATAAATACATAATACTTTAGAGTCTACATCATATGTATAGTTGTGTCAGTGTGTAATTCCTTTGTGTTTTTTTCTTATTTGCAATTGTTCTCAAATCAATTGATATCTGAACCCAGCAATTTTGGCCTCCAGATCTAGTCCTCTCAGGCATTCCATCTTTTACTCTCATCGAACACCCCTAGTCCTCTCTATCAAGGATTTCCATCTAATCTCTTTGAGGGTTTGTACATCTTACCCTTGACTAGATCATGTCATCTAGAATCAATGCATGTTGATCATGGTCCTTCAATCTGGTCCTCTCAAGGGTTTCTATCTTTTACTCTTACTATATCTAACACCCCTAGGCCTATCCCAATAAGGACACCAGGTCTAGTCTCCTTGAGGACCTCTACCTCTTGCTCTCCACTAGATCTACTCCCTTAAGAAACCTTCATATTTGGGGAGTTACTTTAGCATTGGTGTTCTAGCCATTTTGCTGGTTTTTGTAGAAAACTGTCTCATCTTGCATTGCAGGTATCTCCTAGCCAAAGTTCTTAATCAGAAAAACTTCAACCATAAAAAATTAATCTTCAAGATATTTCTGAAATGTCTCCACATTAAAACTTGGGATTTACAAAGTTGAGAAGATGGCCTTCTGGAACTGCCATACTGCCTTTTTTTTTACTATGTCCATATCTTGCAAGCTAGATAAGCAAATCAAGTGCCTTTTTTAACATTGAGAAGGAAATCTTTATCTAATTGTAGGTTTTGTTTTCAGATCAATGAGCTGCAAAACCTCATTGAATACTCTTTCTTAATCTTATTTTTGATCTAGAAGTATCCCAAAGCTACAAGGGGATCCTCACAATAATCAGTGAGCATGAGCACTCTTGAACTGATCTTTTTCAATCATACTAACACTCTTAAATAAATTCTAGCTTAGACATGCTGAGAACCAGATCAAGCTAATGCAAAAAATGATGAATGATCTAGGTTATGCTTCTACAAAATTGATCATATGCACAACCATGTAATATCTCAACAAGGGGTCTAGCTCGCAACTAGGCTTTGCTTACATAGCTGAGATTGTCATCTATATTTTTTGTAGCTGTTTGTAAAACTAATAGTTTTCCTTCCCATATTTACAAGATGTCTGCCATCCTAATTACAAGGTATCATGCACTTCTTAGATTGTTAGGCAGATGCCCCACGTTGAAGATGTTGTTTTGGAGAATACAACTCTCAGCACCTTCAACTTGGGAGGAAGTCTATCTCTTGTGAAGAAGCAGAAATCTGGAATAAATTGTGAGTAATTGCCATATGGGATGAAAGGAAATCCAATTCAGATTGGATTGCTGATTTCTTTTTGTTGAAATGGGCATGATTTTTGAGGCTTAATAAATCACCATTTGTTTATGGGTTAACGAATTTATTTGGTTTTTTCTATATATATGTATAGTTTTTGCCTCATCTCTACATTGCTGATTTGGATTTTTCAGTGCATAGATGCAAATTTGGATATTGATAATTATCAAATATTGGATCAATTAGGCCACACTCCAAGGCACTTCTTCAATTGTTATCTATTTGATTCTCATTGAATTAGGGAAAACAAAAGAGATAAGGCCCTAGGGAATTTTCTTCAAAATTTTAATTTATTTTTAGGTTTAAGGTAGTTAGGTATTTAGGGTTATGGTTAAGTACCTAGGGTTTCAAGCTGTAAGCTTTTTGAGCTTGAATTTGAAACCTTGAAGGTTAGGGTTTTAATGTTCAAATAATTAACCGTCTGGGTTTAGACTTTAAACTTTAAAGCTTATACCTTGAAACCCTGTGCCCCTAACCAAGCCATAACCTTATTTGTTTATCTTTTAATTTTTGTAAATTATTGAATATTATTTAATTTTTAGTAACTCTAAAAAATATTTTCCATTTAGGGTTAGGGTTAGGTTATTTTTAGGTTTTCAAGTCACCCTAATATCCATTCCTATGCATTTTTTGTTGATTTCAGCTAATCATGCCACATGAAAGGGATATTGCAAACCTATGCCTAATTTTGACAAATTGAAATGCAATTTTTGTGGAATTGAATGTAGTGGGTGTATTCACCTCCTCAAATGGAATTTTTCAAAAATGCTAGGGCATGATGTTAGAGTTTGCAAAACCTACCTTGTTGATATTTCCCATCAAGCTTTGTTGTCTCTTGAGGCCTATGCAAAAAGAAAAACTAAGAAGGTAAGGTCACTTACTGGATTTTCATCTATTGAGGTAGGGTTTGGATCTTTAAATGATGATGAATCTCAATGTGAACCTTGTGCAAACACTTCTATACCTTGCATGTCAAAAATACTTGACAAGGTAGGGGCAATATGAATGCCTTCTTTGTGTATGTGGCACACTTGGATCTCAACCATCTTTTGGGAGCACAAGGTGGAAAGGAGTATTCATGAGAAAGAGAGGAAGGTTATTGCCAACTTTTGGTATTCTTTTAGTATCCCAATCAACATTGCCATGTCTCCACATTTGCAAGGGATGGTTGATACAATTGCTATTGTGAGTTTTGGCTTCAAAGTCCTCTCATATGAGAGCTTCAACAATGATATATTGAGAGACATGGTTTAATATGTGAGTGATGTACTTGTCAAAAATCACAAAGAGTGGGCAAAGATAGGGCGAATGGTTGCTAGATGGGTATACAGATAGGAGGAACAAACATTGATTAATTTTTTGTGGCATTAGAGACTAATTTAGTTTCCCTCAGTGCTCCATAGGGTTTCAGGGATGGGGATGGGGGGATAGCAAGGGACGCATTTTGGGGACATGAGGACAGGGGGTCTAAGTTTGGGGGCGGCAAGGGGATGGCAGGGGGCCAGAAGGGTGCTGAAATATATATAGTACTTTAAAAAATAGTTATAAAAAGATGTATAAGTATAAGAACTATACATCTTGGAGACAACTAGGAGTACCCTAGACCTCTTGAGGGCACCCCAACATCCTCAAAGTCCTAGTAGCGTCTTGGAGACAACGACAATGGTGGTGGGATGGTGGCATTGGTGGTGGGCTGATGGGGGGACATCCCCCCCAAGTCCCCAAGTCTCCGAGACATCCTCGTCTAGGAAACGCCGGGTTTTTTGGGGGGACGCGTCCCCGTGGAACACTGGTTTTCCTTAAATCCATGGATGCATTTGGCAAAATTCAAATCAACATAAACACTTTTCTCCTTGTTCAACAAGGTGTTGGTTAAGGTAGAGACATAATAAATGGATAAGTTTATCATGGACACTAGTGCTAATTGTGTGGCTGCTAGAAATTTTTGATGACATATCCCACATTGTTTTGGAGCCCAAGAGTGACACAAAGTCTTGACTTAACTTGGAAAAACATTGGTAGACTTCCATGGGTTAAATTTTTCGTAAAGAGTGGGTAGACTATCATGAAGTTCATCTATGATTGCACCAAGGTGCTCAATATGATGCAAACTTTCATTGATGGAAACGACTTGTTTGCCTAGATGTGACTAGATTTACTATCCAATTTCTCCCATTGTAGAACTTGTGCAAGCAAAAGATTAGATTGATATGAATGTTTGTTTTAGTTAGCAAATGTTTGTGTCAATTAGCAAGGAAGTATATTGCAAAATTTTGGTATTTCTTTTAGCATTTCCCATTCAACATTGCAACGGATGGTTGAAAAAGTTGCATTTGCAGGTTTTGGCTTTGAAGCCCCCTCATATGAGAGCTTGAGCACTAATATGTTAAGACACGTGATGTAAGATGTGAGTGATTTCCTCATTGAGCATAACAAAACATGGGCAAAGATAGGGTGCTTGGTTATGTCAAGTGGGTGGATGGATGAGGAATCGAACATTGATTAATTTTCTTGTGTGATCAAAGATTGGCACAATTCTTCTTAAATTTGTGGATGCATCTAGTAGGGTGAAATCAGCCCAAACACTTTTCTACCTGTTTGATGTGGTGGCAGATGTGTGTGAACAAGAAGAACATGCAGATGTTTGTGAACAAGAGAAGAGGTATCAAAATTCTGTTTGGGGTATCATGAGGTTCATAAGTTTCCTCTTTTAGAGAGCCATTTGAAGGCTCACATCAAAGACATGGATGGCATTATGGAGCATACACTTTGTGGATCAGACACTAGTATTATGCCTTCATAAGTAGATGACGATATGGGTGATGCAGATT
>CM021101.1:540735398-540764964 GCA_007115665.2 Sequoiadendron giganteum
TAATTTATAATATCACTTTATAAGATGGCATTTTGGCAGGGAAACCCTAAAATGGATTATAAAAGGGATTTGTGAGCTCATTTGTTAATTTATGGGAAGATTATTATTTGCTTGGTTTGAGAGCTCAAGTGACTTGAAGACGGAAACCCTCGATTTTCAAATTTGAAAGATTGGACGAAAACCCAATCCCTTCCGTAGGCGGATTCACATCACGATTCGAACTTGAGCATCAAGGATCGATTGAGGGAATTTTGCGGGTCTTCTTTGAAGGCAAAATTCTAAATATTCAATGTTTGGAGAATTTCAGACTATCAGGTTTAGTACAGAAGTGAAATTCTAGAGTTCCAAGTATATACTTGTTGGGATTCCAAGATTGGAATTTGAGATGATAAATATATTTAATAATATTGTGAAATAAATCTGAGTTGTGCCGTAATTATTATTGCCGCCACTACTTCCATTTTCTCCTATCGGCCATATCCAAGGATCATCCCGCTTCAGCCAACATACATACTTCTGCCGCATATTGCATCAAAGGTGATATCCCCGGAAAAAGACAAAGCAGCGATGAAAAGTCAAATATGGGGGAAGGATCGGGTGGTGCCTATTTGGCAGCTTGCATACATCAACTCATCACAATTTTTCCTAAACTCTGCTGCATATGGTAAAGGAAGTCAAGATCTGACGTGGAGTCAATGATTAGTCAAAAAGAGAGGCGATGTCTCGTAATCACCATCGATTCTATGAACATGTCCATGCATGTGATAATACAATGAACCGCTGCTAGTCTGGGAAATATCGGGTCTCATAAGGTGTTATAGTTTGCCGCCACCCTTGTGTGAGGACGTGAGCATCCTCTGGTTGAAGCGCTTCATCTCAGATATTGGCGTGATCTTATTTCCTGTTGTTTGGCCTAGCTGGAACCTTGCTTGGGTGTTTTCTGGTGATTGGTGTGTGGCATTGTAAGCTTCAGGAGTAACCAGCACTTAAATGCCTTCGCAGACTTCCTGACAAGGGCTGCGTGGGAGATTTGAAGAGGTTGCCGGCTGAGTTTCTAAGTGCCTGGCGTATGAGGACTGTGACATGGGGTTTATGTGACTTCCTGGGCAGATTCAAGGCTAGAGTCAACATACATTTATCTGTTCGAACTCTTTCCCAGGCCGGAAACTACTGCATCTGCTAATCTTATTTTTGTAGTTCTATTTTTAGTGCAAGTCTGAGTGCATGGTTATATCTTAGGGGTACTGTGCAATGAGGAAAAGTATCCCATACTGCTGTAGCTTCGGATCGTTGCATAACTGTTATGCAATCTGCCTTTAGCATAGTGTTGTTATAACTGTGCAGTCTGCAATTAATTTCTGTACCTTGTCCATAAATGCAAATCAGAAAATTATTGGAAGAAGCATGCATTTGATTGCTCAAACTATTGAATCATTCCTTCATGCATGTTATTATACTTTATGCAATGCAATATTGAAAGTTTGATAAAATGTTCAATCTATCAAACTCAAAACAATCGAAAAACTCCACACCATCCGGAAGGGCATCTTACAAAGTTTTATTCTTCATCATATATATAACTGTCAAGGATTGTATGGCAAACATTCTTGGCTCTTTCCATTCATAACAAGTCTGTAATCAATTAAAAGTCTCTTGATTATACTTCTAAATTCTGAAAAATTACCAATTCATCATGTACAACATTATTCTATGTTTGGATGTCGATGGTTGATGTTTATAAATAAATGCTTAATTTAACACAGTGGTCAGAAAATTACGTTAATATCACATTAGGAACGGTGGTCCCATCATTTATAATTACCATTTCTGTGTCCTTTTCCTGTCATATTTGATTCAACTAGCAAATGTTTTGGATGTCACAACCTGACATGACTGTGTATTTATTACTTGAACCTGTTATGTCACATAAATCAGATTCTTCCATAAAGGAGGGTCATATTCGTTGCTCTTTTCATTTGCTACCAGGGTATTCAAGGATTTATTCACCCTAGATATCTTGGAATGAAAAAGAATTAGAAGATTTGCTTTGGTCTTTACACAGGCAAAAATTGTAATATTTAGTCTTTATTAAGGTGGCGGTAATAACTTTGGCCCTTTCCTGTGATACATTTTCTACAAACTATTAGGGTGATAAATGATACTCTATGTTTGTATCATAAGGGATACTTGTGAAAAGGTACTTGGAACGAAGTACTTTTTTTTGTAATCCTACTCTAATAAAAAATTTAGTGTAAAAGCTAGTTATTGAATCTGCATGAATGTCCTAAAAAATAATAGTACTCTATGTTTGCATCGTAAGGGATACTCGTGAAAACGTATTTGGAACATTATTTTGTTTTTGTAATCCCAATCTATTAAAAATCTTAGTGTAAAAGCTAGTCATTGAATCTGAACAAATGTCCTAACAGATATTGTTTGGCTAATTTTAGACATGATAGTTCCTTCTTTTACCTTTCAATTCACTTCTATGTTATACTTGTGGACCCTACTTGTAGCAGCCTTCCCAAAGCATTATCCAAAAATATGTGCACACTGCAAATATATTGCATGCTTGAGGCATTTTATTAGTTAGAAATTTAATCTGTTTATATGTGCAGGCGAGTCTTCTATTGTGAATTTGGACAAGAAATTGATGAAGCCGATGGCTGCTGTAGCTCTGAGGAGGCAATCTTGTCAGATACATCATTTCCTTCCATTTCTCATATCAAGTTAAACTATTCTGTGGGTGACACTCTAATGCAAAACTCAGTGAATTCTGAGGAATGTGATGTCTCTGAAGAGGGTTTTCTTTCAGTATCCCCTTTTCAGAATGCTGATGATCCCAATAATGCAATGGATGGCCAATATTCTCTCAACAATCATGCTGAAGACCCAATAATAAACTTATCCAAACCTGAACTAGAGATGGAAGAAAGTCAAGGAACCAATGGTTTTACAGTTCATTTTAAAAATGAAACTTTACATACTGAAATTACAATTGAGGGGCCTGATCAGGACATGCTTCTGGCTGACATTACGACAACATTTAACGAAATGGGGATAAGGTCTGTATTGCAGATTGCAGCAAAAAGATGTAGTATATACCATATAATCTATGTATTAGATATCCAAATCTAAATTGCTAGGTCATTGGAGTGTGGCAGGTTAGTTAATATTGCAATAAATCTTGCGAAACAATTAAAATATGATTAAATATTTGACATATTTTCAACAATTTATGCTTCCATAAGAGGAACGGTCTTGAATTTGGACTCATGCTTTCTGCAGTTGCTTATATCTGGTCGAGTTGCATGACCTTGTAAGCTAATCCACCTCCATTTTTCATGTAGTGTGCAGCAAGCAAGGATTTCAACAGAAGAAAAATCTATTGAAGATGTTTTCTATGTTGTTGATTCGGAGAGTCGTGCTCTGGATCCATATGTCTGGGATACAGTCAGGGAAAGGATGTTGGAGAGAATCACGGCACACAGAAAAAAATGAAGCAGAGTAAGTGGTATAACATGTTAATCTATGCATGTTTGTATAATTTGATGAGTCCCGGGAGTTCGAAAATACATACAGTGATATGTGTGCAGATCAACCTGCAGTGCAATGCTTTCATGTATAATATTTGTATTATGCAGCTTTTAGTACGATTACAACTTTAAGTGTGTATCTGTAATGTTTACAAGTCTGTCCATATGCAAAGCTGTACAGGAGGATCAACCTCACTTCAAAATACTAGTATCCTTAAAAAAAATTTAAGATCAATAGGATTTGATCTCCCTAGAGGAACACACTAAATAAATACGGTAATGCTTTAAAAGAATTGATCAAGGTATAACGTGCTTACTAGTATTAGGAAGAAACTAAACAAGATAACAGATAATATTCAGATTTATATGCACATCCTGCCCTGAGGATTTTGTGAATTCCAAATACTGTGTGTAGATAGCAATACAGTGATAAGATCAAAGAAATACTAAATTTTTAATTGAAAGACCATAAGAATGAAGCGATGTACTTTTTAGATGACATAATTTTTTAGCTGGTTATTGGTGGAACTCATAGTAGCAAAAATCCTTTGTAGGAATAACTTGGCAACCTGAAAGATAAAGAGTGTTTCAATCATAGTTACAACTATGTTACAAGACTTGGACTCGGCTTAGACTCGGCAAGCAGATTTTCATCCCAGACTCAGACTCGGTGCTCAAATTTGGCCAAGACTCAGCAAATTGACAAAACCATAAAATATAGAGATTTTTAAGGATTTAAAACTTTAATCATACACCCTTCAATAAGTAAACTTCAAAGACCCAATAAACTAATCATATAGAAGCTACTTTAATTACACACAAAAGTATACATCGATGACGAGTATGAATCTTTCGTAGGAATAACTTGGCAAGCTGAAAGATAAAGAGTGCTTCAATCATTGTTACAAGTTACAACTATGTTACAAGACTTGGACTCAGCAAGCTAATTTTTGACCTAGACTCAGATTCAGTGATCGAACTTGGTCAAGACTCAGCAAATTGAGAGACCATAAAATATAGAGGTTTATAAGAATTTAGAATTTTTATCATACACCCTTCAATAAATAAACCTTAAAGACCCAATAGATTATTAAAATATAAGCTACTTTGATTACACACACAAGTATATATTGATCAAGAGTATAAAAACAGTTTTTAATTGAAGGAAACACATTTTTTGAATAAATAAATATTGTCAAGTGTTTTAGGTGTACAAAACTCATGGATTATGATATTCATGCCATTAAAAATCATAGTTCCATTCAGTTTCCTAATGGGGGGATGCAGGGATGGGTTTTAGGGATGGGACCCTAAGTTTGGGGATAGTGGTGGGGGGTGGCTCTAAATTACATATATTACTTGAAAAAATAGTTATAAAAAGATGTATAAGTATAAGAATTACAAATGAAACTGTGGTAAACTAGTTTTAAACATATGAATTTCGAAGTGAACATTAACTTGGCATCACTCCTCTTCTTGCTCCTCCTCAACTCTCTTGCTCTACATTCTCATGCTTTCACCTTACACTTGCAGCTCTCACTCTCACACTCACACTATTAGCTTCTTTTTATTTATTTTTTGTGATTGAAATGAGTATAGGAGGAAGTTTTATAGAGTTTGTGGGGTTTGGGTGGGGCCCATAGGCCATTAGGGTTCGGCCTTGGGCACATAGTTCGAAGAAAATTTTGATTTACAAAACAAAATGCTTTTTGGTCATCTAGCCACAAAAGATGCTTGGGCATCCCCAAGATGGTCAGGAGACTCCTAGGAGTCCCTTATACGTCTCAGGGACATCCTAGCATCTCTGGCATCCTAGTGGCATCTTGAAGATGGTGGCGCTAGTGGTGGGGTGGCTTGGGGACGCCCTCCTCTCCCCAAGTCCCCAAGTCTCCGACATGTCCTCGTGTAATGTTCCCTTCCGAGGAGTAGTTAGAAGTGTCTGTTTAGCCTATTTTATTCTTGTAGGCTGATTTCGGGATATCAGTGAATAAATTAATTTATTAATTTAAGTTTACATTTTATAGATAGCTTTATTTTAATTAATGTAATAAATTGACTTAAGTGAAAATTAAAAGAAATATTAAAAAGTCACTTTATTATTGAGCTTTAATGAAATATTTCAGATAGGAATTCAAAAGGTCATTTGAGAAAATATAAAAGTGAATTTGGAAGCTCATTTGCTCATGCTTATTTTATTTCTCACTATTGTGAATTTGGGGCTTCTTGCTGGAGCAAAAGCTTAGGATGAAGACCCTAAGGGAAATCAATTATGGTGGTGAAATATCCTCCCTGGTTGGTTGCAAGTGGAATTACTCAGATTTCACACATGGGAATGAACAATTGAAGTTTTAGAAACAAATGGAAAATTATTATTTGCCAATTTGAAGTAAGAAATTATCCATTGAATGCAATTTCAAGTAATTTATGGTTGCCAAATCTATGGAGATTGTGGAGTGTAAGGAATTTAAATATTATATATTTTAATTGTGTTGAGCAAGTCTTCCCAGCCATACCATAGAGTTGTCATACCATTTGCACATTACAGACAAAGGATTGATGGTGTTTATTGAGGACTGTGATAGCCTCTCCAAACCTTAGCGCAACCTTTCAAGCATTCCGTACACCTCTTAAATGAGTCGCATCAGTCAACAAGGGCATCATATCATGAATGGGGGTCAAAGTAAGGTGACGTGGCCTTTAGGAGAGTCCAAATTTGAGAGGAAAGAGGTTGAAACTTATGTTAGTGGTTCTTGAGAATTCCAACGCAGCATTGTATGGGTTCTAAAGTCAGTGCAACATTTTATTTGTATTGCATCTTTCTTTAATGAAGTCGTACCACCTTGGGAGGTTGTCGTACAACATAAAGGAGGAAAAATGGGAGTGCTGGTTGGAAGTTTGACATTTCTACGATCTATTTCACCAATATTTGGTATTTTCATATTGTTCTCATTGAATCAATCTACTTACTATATAGTATTTCCTGAATAGGAACTTCTGTAACAGCATTATGTAGACATATAAAAATATTTTTGCTATGTATTTCTTGTAATGGATTTTGGTCTTACAATATTTGTTAGATAGTAATTTCATACTATGATGATCATCTGCAATATTCTTCCGAGAACAAATTGAAAGCAATCTCAGAACAGCTGAAAGCAAATTGTTTGATGAAATGCCTGTCTGAACTTGTGAAAATTGCAAATTTTTAGTCAAGAAATTGGTAGGGAATTCTACAATGGTATCAGAGCCATTGATTTTTCTTGTCTGGAGGGTTTAAAAACTTGTGGCATGACTGAAATTGATTAATGAATCTGAAAGATAGAAAATTTATCATACAAGAGAAGACAACACTTCCTTGGTTCAGACTCTAAAGAAGAAGGTAGTATGACAAAATCATAATACCATGCAGATTTTTGTGATGTCCCCATTTTTAATAAGGCCAAAAAGATATTTGATTAAATATTTTATACTTTAAAAGACTTTTTATTATTTAATTAACTAATTATAAAATATGACTTTATTAAATATTAATGGACAAACTATTGCTTTTATGAAGTCAAGAGTTTCATGAAATATCCAAAGAGAACTATGGCCTTTCCAAAGTCGAGATACTAAATAGTTACGGAAACTAAATCAGTTACGAAAACTGAAGGGGGCGAACTTTATTAATGGATTTTGGGCGAACTCAGAGATATCACAGAGAATGAATATGGTTTGATTTTGATCGTTGGGAGGCTGAGAACGGAAAACTCTCAGATCCTGAGCCTTGTTTGGACGAAACCCCATTCAAGGCATGGTTCATAGGATTTCTTAATTTCTGATAGAAGTGAATATATCGGTGCGAATTGTATTGGCTCATATTGTTCCAAGAACAAAGGGCTATTATTATTTCTCGTGCATTCAAATGTCTTACCTGTATCTGTGATCGGGAGGTGTTTATTGCCACCTATGGATGAAGTTTTCCTTACATTAGAAGAATATTAATTCCTTGTGCTATTATGCTTGTCGTTTTCTGGAGTTTGCTAGCAGGCTCGACCATTAGAGTGCCATTTCATACAGGGAAAGAAATAGCACTTGACAGAATAACAAAGCCGTGCCAGAAATTGTATGTCCTCCCATTCAAAAGGTCCATAATGGCAGTTGAAGACTTAGATTGAAGTCACGCACATTTCCGGTCGATAGACTCAGAGACTATAATGGCATTCCTTGTTCGTGTTTAGTCACTGTTATTGATATGCTTGTGATTAATACTGGAACGTTGTCTTTAATCAGGAGAAAAGAGATACCCATCGAGATTTAGAAGAGTTCTAGTATCGGGCATGTCATTTGATACCAATTCATGCGATCTGGAGATTTCACGATATTCTATCAGGAAGAAATGGGATTAACAAAGAAGTTGGTAATTGCCTTCCGAGAAGATTGGGCGAGCATATACACATACGGCTTAGTCTTATATTGTTGTTGCTTTATTTGAGATATCGAGCCATATTATGTTTGAAGATGTTGAGTCGGGAGTCTATGAAGGTGTGATTATATCAAGGCAGCAGACTGTATAGTGTTCTGAAGCATCTATCTCGCTTGTAGGAATATTCCTGAGTCTCTTGTTGATATTGACGGATCATTCTTTATGTTGTCTGAATGTCGACGGTGAACGGGTATGCTCATTATACATCATTTCCTGTATATAGAGAATCATATACTATTCTGTAGTGGTCAGTCTAATTGGAGAATGTGTTTAAAATAAGAGTTGCTCTGGAAATTATGTTTGAATATGTGAGACTATGTCGAACATCAATATATGGCAATATAAATTCTGGAAATGAATATTATGTTTGGAAACCAATGAGATGAATATCCTCTGTGTTCTAGGCACATTAATTTCTTAAACTGAAGTATTGTATATTGGGAATGATTGAGTAGAATTGTTCTCTTAATTCATTGATCTGCCACCTTACTTATATAATCATTCACACATGAATCATAAAATTCCAGACTAGTACAAACCCACAGAAAGTTTTCACTGGAAGAATACAGTATATTACAATTGTTTATTGTTCTCTCGGGAAGGGGGTTATTACAATTTTAAATGATTTGGAAAGAGGGTAGTAGGAGTTGGTACAGTTAATGACCCAAATGATGCAAACTATCAATACCAATAACAACAATATGGGCAACAATGGCAATGGCAATAATGGAAATATAGGTGAAGGGCATAATGGCACTAATGGCAACAATGGAGAAGCAAGTAACACTAATGTTCTTGTAAACAACTCCAAGGAAGCTAGCAGATCTATGCATAGGCCCTTAATGCCTAACTTTATAGAGGCACCAACTAGAGGACAACCAAGGCAACTGGGAGTTGGTGAAGGGTTCACAAAGATTATTTAAGGGAATATCAATCTTTGGGAGAGGAGTTCCATGCAGATATGTCCTTAGCTGTTTTTTTCCAAGTTAAGTACAAAAATAGGCCTCAAGGAGATAGGGGACATTGATCTAATCAGGATTTGTAGTGTAAGGTAGGCAAATTGACTATTCCTAGCTATGATGGTTCTAGCAGATGCATTGCATGTTCATGGGTAAAAAAACTAGATACTTATTTTCAGCTTAACCCCATGTTAGAGACATAGGCTATCAAGTACACTACTCTTCATTTAGATGGGGGGGCCCATGAGTGGTGGTACCATGGATTAGTCACTTTGGAACATGCTACCATTACATCATATGCTGATTTTATGCAAAGGTTGATTGACTTATTTGATAAAAAGGACCTTGAGTTGCATTTCAAAGAGTTGGCTCAGTTGAGATAGGTGGGGTCAGTACACTCATACATATTAGAGTTCCAAGAACTTTCGGTTATGGTGATAGATATATCTGAGCATAGGTTGACTGTTTTGTTTATGGAGGGATTGTCAAAACCTCTTTAGGGTTGGGTCAAGGAATGTGATCCAAATACTTTATAGGATGCCATCAAAAAGGCTTGTCATATGGAGAGTTCAGCTCCTAAAAGAAATTCCAACCCAAACCATTTCCATTGAAAAAATACAAGAAACCTTTTCATAAAGAGTGTCCAAAGAAAACTTACATGGATGATGAGGTTAGAGACGAACTTTGCAGGAAAAAGCTTTGCTTCTCTTGTAAAGAACCTTGGGAGCTTGGTTAAAGGTGTTTGGGAAAGGGGAAGGTTCATTATATAGAGGTGGTTTCAAATGGTGAGGAGGAGAAAAATGAAGGAGCTACCGGTAATGTACAGGATGATTCAGATGGGGAGACCATAGATGGAGATGGACACCCATTGAAGGAAGAGAAGGGAGGAACCATTGCTACTCTTTTTGGCACTCCTAGGTATAATTGATTCAGAGTCAAGGGAGTTCTACAAGGGCACCACGTTACAATGTTGATTAATAGTGGGGAAAACCACATTTTCATAGATGAGTCTCTAGAGGCTAAGAGGAGTTCACAGATTGAGGACTTCGAGGGTTTCGGTGTAATGGTTGTTAATGGCTTCACCATGTCTTGCACTAAGTGAGTCACACAATAGAGCATAGCATTGGGTAACTACATAGTGACTGATGACTTTTATGTAGTGGGTATTGATGAGACCAATGTAGTCTTGGGGGTCCAGTGGTTACATTCCTTGGGAAAGTTCTCATAATTTTCAGACCATGGAACTTAAGTTCAGAGTGGATGGAAAGAAGGTGGTTCTAAAGGGCATATATAATGGTGCACCTAAGGTTGTATTTGCTAAGAGGTTGGAGAGCATATTCAAACATGGTAATGTTGCTTGGGTAGCCCAATGTCAATGGTAATGGACAATGTCATGTGGATATCCAATTAGTGTTGGATAAGCATAGTTTGGTTTTTGGTGACTTTCTTGCTAGAAGACCTCTTGACAAGGGTTTTGAGCATGTTATCGAGCTAGAGGAAGGCTCTAAGCCTATAATTACCACTCTTTATTGGCATTTGAAGAGATTCAAAGAGGAGATAGAGAAAATGATTAAGGCGTTGCTAGATATGGGACACATTAGGCCTAGCTTGAGACCCTTCACTTCTTTAGTTGTTTTGGTGAAGGATGGGACCATGTGGATGTGCATTGACTACCATGCGTTGAATAAGAAGACAATAAAAAATATGGTGTAGTATATTTTTTGAAGATTGATCTTTGTTCAGAATATCACCAAATTAGGGTGAGGGAGTAGGATATACACAAGACAACATTCAAGTGTCACTATTGGCACTATGAGTTCTTGGTCATGCCCTTTGGGTTGACCAATGCTCTCACAACCTTTCAGCTTGTATGAACCATATTTTCAGTAAACAACTATGAAAATTAATTTTGGTGTCCTTTGATGATATTCTCATTTACAACAAGACTTGGGAGGACCGTCTCAGGCACTTGGATGAGGTATTGGGAATCATGGAGTCACAGTTTCTATTTGCCAAGGATTTTAAGTGCAAGTTTGGATTGATAAAGATCCTTTGTTTGGGACATATGATTGGTGCTAATGGAGTACAGGTACATCAAGAGAAAATACAGTCTATTTTGGATTGGCCCCCACTGAAGACACTAATAGAGTTGAGGGGATTTTATGGCCTTTGCAATTATTACAGGAGGTTTGTTAAGGGGTTTTTTCAGCTTGGTGCACCTCTTACAAATCTCACTAAGAAGGGAGATTTCAAGTGGACGGAGGATGCTTAGGCACATTTGATAGACTTAAGAAGGTAATGAGCACTTGTCCTATTTCGGCTTTGCTTGATTTCTCTCAGCCTTTTTCTTTTGGAGTGTGATGCATTAGGTGAGGGAATTGGAGCAGTTCCTATGCAAAAAAAACATCTCATTGCCTACAAGAGCAAGAAGCTTGGTGATATAGAGAGACTATATTCCATCTACTATAAATAGATGCTTTCCATCATGCATACATTGGCAAAGTTAGACAATGTCTAGTGGGTGGACAATTTGTTTCCAAAATAGATCACAACAGTTTGAAATACTTCTTGGATCAAATGTGATTTGAATGAGCATCAATAGAAGTGAGTCGATAAATTCAAGCATATGATTTTGACATAGATTATGTGAAGGGGGAAAAGAACATTGTCGTAGATGCCCTTTTCAGGAAACCTACTATTTTCTCTTTGATAGAGATTTCAGTTGACTGGAAGGCTCGCCTTTTGGTTGAGTATTCCAAAAATACTTTTGCATGTATGATTTTGGATGGAAAGATTCAAGATGGCAGGTAGAAGGTAGTAGATGATGTCATCTACTACAAGAACAAGATTTATTTAGTGCCTGAATCAAATTGAAGGAGAGAATTTTGAAGGCCATTCATGATGCACCACTTGCAGGACATCCGGATTACTTCAAGACCTACAAACAGGTTAGAGAGAGATTCTCTTGGAAGGGTCTCAAGGATGATGTCTTGCAGCATGTTTGTGAGTGTGTGACTTGTCAACAAAACAAGTCAAAGCATACTTTTCAATGGGATTATTGCAGCCATTACCTATGCCTAAGCATAAGTTGGAAAGTATATCCATGGATTTATTATAGGTCTTCTGAAGGTATTGGGAAAAGATTGCCTTTATGTGGTAGTTGATTGGTTGGCTAAATATGCACATTTATTTATTGTTTCATTTGAGTTTACGACACCCTGGTTGCAAAGTTGTTCTTCAAAGAGGTATTTAGACTCCATGGATTTCCGAAGAACATTGTTAGTGATTGGGATAGTAGGTTTCTCAATGCTTTTTGGCCAAAGCATTTCAGGTCGGTTGGCATAGAGTTGACCTTGAGCACTAGTTACCACCCCTAGATTGATGGTCAGAGAAAGATAGTCAACAAATGGAAGGATACTTGCGTAATTATGTTGCAGGGTAGTAGAAGGCTTGGAGTAGGTTGTTGCACTTAGGTGAGCATTGTTACAATACCACCTATCATGTGTCCATTGGGATTGACTCCTTTCAGAGTGCTATACAAATATGATGCTACATATTTCATGGATTTGACATTTGGTGACAACTAAGCTCCTAAGTCTAAGGATTGGATTTAGGAGAGTTAGGATATCCTTAAGTCACTTAAGGATAATCTTCAGAGTGCCCAAAAACAACAAAAGATTTATGTTGATATGCACATTGTTGAGAGATTTTTTGAGGTAGATGATTTAGTTTTCTTGTGTCTTCAGCCTTACAGGTAATCTTCTTTGAAGAAGATTGGTGTAGAAAAGTTGAAGCCTTGCTTTTATGGCCCTTATAGGATTGCATGGAGGATTGGTGAAGTTGTGTATGAATTGGAGCTGCCAAAGAATAATAGAATTCATAATGTGTTCCATGTTTCTTTCATAAAAATGGCACTTGGGCATCATATCATGTCATCACTTGAACTTCCATCATTAGATGAGGAGGATAGATTGGTACTAGCTCTTGATGCTATTATGGATATCAGAGAGACGGGTTGAGGAGCAAAGTAATTAAGGAGTATCTTATCAGATGGAGAGACTTGTTCGTAGAGGATGCCACTTGGGAAGGTGAACAGATTTTACAACATCCTAATCTACAATTGCTTGAGGGCAAGCAATTTTGGGAAGGGAGGACTATGATGTATGCTTCCAAGGTGTAGTTGAAACTGTCTATTTAACCTATTTTATTCCCATAGGCTAATTTTAGGACACTAGGGAATAAATTAAATTAATTGATTTAAGTTTTCCAATAAAGTAAATTTTACAAATAGCTTTTTTCAATTAATTTAATAAAGTGACTTAAGTGAAAATTTTAAAAAATATTAAAAAGTCACTTTATTATTGAGCTTCTTTTTTTTAGACCACAGGAATCAGGTAGCATGACCCCCTATAAACTGCAGTGCGCCTGGTAAACTTTTTAATGTGATTGGCGGTGTTGGACCCTTTATTATTGAGCTTTAATGAAATGTGTTAAGAAGGAATTTGAAAGGTCATTCGAGAAAATATAAAAGTGAATTTGGGAGCTCATTTGCTCATGCTTATTTTATTTCTCACTATTGTGAATTTGGAGCTTCTTTCTAAAGCAAAACCCTAGGATGAAAACCCCAAGGGAAATCAATTTTGGTGGTGAAATATCCTCCCTAGTTGATTGCAAGTGGAACTGCTCAAATCTCACACATGAGAATGAATGATTGAAGTTTTATAAATTTTCAAAGGTTTGCACGCAAACGAAAATTTACTATTCACCGATTTGATAGAATTATCCATTGAATGCAGTTTCAAGTGATTTATGGATGCCAAATCTATGGAGATTGTAGAGTGTAAGGAATTTAAATATTATATATTTTAATTGTGTCGAGCAAGTATTCCCAATCGTACCATGGAGTTGTCATACCATTTGCACATTGTAGCCAAAGGGTCGATAGTGTTAATTGAGGGCTTTGATAGCATCTCCAAACCTTAGTGCAACTTTTCAACTTTCAAGCATTGCATACACCTCTTAAATGAGTCGCATCAGTCAACAAGGGTGCTGCACCATGAATGGGGATCAAAGTAAGGTGTCATGGCCTTTAGAAGAGTCCAAATTTGAGAAGAAAGAAGTTGAAATTTATGTTAGAGGTTCTTGAAAATTCAAACACAACCTTTTGTGAGTCCTAAAGTCAACACAACATTTTATTCAGATCGCATCTTTCTTTAATGAAGTTGTACCACCTTGAGAGGCTACTATACAGTATAAAGGAGGACAAAGGGGAGTGCTGGTTGGAAGTTTGACATTTCTATGATCCATGTTAGCATTATTTGGTATTTAATATTTTTCTTAGTGAAATCAAATCTATTGTATAATATTTCCTAAATAGGAAAACTTCTATAATAGCATTATGCAGACATATAAAAATAATTTTACTATGTATTTCTTGTAATGAATTTTGGTCTTACAATATTTGTGAGATAGTAATTTCATACTATGATGATCATCCGCAATATTCTTCCAAGAACAAACTGAAAAAATCTCAGAACAGCTGAAAGCAAATTGTTTGATGAAATGCATGTGTGTCTGAACTTGTGAAAATTGCAAATTTTTAGTCAAGAAATTGTTAGGGGATTTTGGAGTTGTGAACTATTATTAAAGGACCTTATATTCCTCAATGCAACATTGCTAGCTCTATGCGGAATCATCTGCTTCTATCTTAGATAAGTCTACAAAATTCTGCTACAGTCATAGGAGTATTACTTAGGATAGGGTTTGACATAGCAAACTAGAAGTATAAATGTAATTCAATTGCTAGGAATCTAATTGGGAAAAAATAAAAAGAACAAAAAATGTTGCACTTGCTTCTAGCATGGCCCAAAATGATATTCATTTTTTGTTTTTTTTCCACACCATAGTGGGAGTTTGGGGGTAGTGCCCCTTGCAAGGGTTTGGGTGAAGTTCCCCCAATAGGGTTGAGAGATAGTCCCCCTCTAAAGAGCTTTTGGGGCAATGCCTCCAACAAGGTTGAGGGGTAGCTCTCCTTGTAGGGGTTTTGGGGCAGCACCCCCAATGGAGTCAAGGGGCAATGCCCCTAGAGTGCTCCTTGTCACAATATAAGATGGGGTTGAGGGATGGAGCCTTTGCCACCAAGCCCAAATTAAAACCTTTGACACCACATAGACCTTCATGGTGCATGCCATTTTTCATAATTTTATTGTTTTTAACCGTCCTCCAAAAGTCCTTCAAATCCTTCAAAAAATGCTTGATTTTCATGCTTTTATTTTTAAGCATTTTTTTAAAAAAATTCTTTTGATTTTCATAGACTATCATCTCCCCATTTAAGAAATAAAACAATGGGGAGATCTATTAGCCTATTTTGTTATTTCTAATAGGCTAAGGGATAAAGTTAGGGAAATATTTTAATAATAATGTTTTGAGTTAGTCCTAGTAATATTGTTTTAAAACATTGTAAAAAGATGACTTAAATATTATTATTAGTTTAATAAAGTGGGGTGCCTAAATGGGACACAAAAAGGCCTTATGTAATATTTTTTTAAATGTTTTTTGGTGGGCACTTTTGTAGGGAAACTTTTTGGAAGGAAAATTTAAAATGCACCAAAATGGAGTTTATAAAAGATAGGGAATCACTCAAAGGATATCATCCATTGTTTTATGAAATCAAAACCTGTTTTGTCATAGTTTGAACATTTTTTTCAACTATTGTTCTTGAGGATGAAAACCCTTGGAGTGTGGGAATTTGGAGGACAAAAACCCTCTTGGATTACATGCAAGAGCAGAGGATGCAAACCCTTGGTTCTTTGGGGCAGTTTCATACAAGAATCGCACTATGTTGGAAAGTTGTTAATTTCTAGTTTCAATTGGTAGAAGAAAAATTGAAGAGGAAAGAATGATGCATTTAGACTTTTATTCAGAGGGGCTGCTACTTTTCTAGAAGTAGATGTGTTTTTTTTTGGGTAGTATCCAACAAACTTTTCCATCTGCTGCTGTACAGGTTGGAGGCCACTGCACCTGTTGGAACCTACCACTCCTCCTTGTCTATTGTTGTTGCTGTATCAGTCATCATTTCTAGCAGTTGTAAAGCCTGCCATACAAATTGTGCCCTCTAGCTGCATCTGAGACAATTTGTATTGTCTACCCAATCCTTGCCACAATGTTTATTGTGAGCCTGTTCTTTGCAATGGTGGTTTGTGCAATATATGAAAAAGGGTTTTCAATATATTGTGGGTGTCTGCTGTAACAATTGCTGTTTGCAACAGTATTTATTAATTGATCAGCCTGCTGCAATAATGATAGTATTTGATATTATCTAGCGGACAAATACATGTGTTTGGGCTTATAACTGGAATCCTTGTGTTCAACATTAGGTTTTACCATGATATTTGTTCTTGCCTCTGTATGTGGTGCTGTAATAATTTAGTAGACCAGTAGTTGCATTCAGTCCTATATTGTCTGATATAAGGTGGAAATTAGGGATTCATTATTATTTCTGTTTACATCAATTTTTTTGTGGTCTATTAGTGTTTAATAAATTTACAGAGGAAGTTCTTATCCCTTGCATGCTAAGTTACCGGGTTCACCCCTGGGAAGCCCGGGTACAATACGGGTTCGGTCTAGGTTTGAAATTCGGGTCCGGTTCGATCAAATACGCCTTGGGTATGAAAAATCCACTATGGGTTCGGCCAGGGTTCGAAACCCTGACTATGGGTTCAGCCAGGGTTCGAAACCCTGACTGTGGGTTCGGTCAGGGTCCCTTTTTTCCAAACCTAGTTCGAACCCAGGTAGAATTTGTGCCCAGCCGGACGTTTCTGCTAGATTTGCTAAACATAATGTGTCTCTTGTGGTTTGAAAGGTTGAGCACTGGCCCCTAAAAATGTCAGTGACTCTAGGAGGTTTTAGGTTGAGTTCTCCAAGTCTCATGAACATGATACAGTTACAGATACAG
This sequence comes from Sequoiadendron giganteum, assembly GCA_007115665.2. NCBI lineage: Eukaryota > Viridiplantae > Streptophyta > Pinopsida > Cupressales > Cupressaceae > Sequoiadendron > Sequoiadendron giganteum. The sequence goes on from CM021101.1 coordinate 540,752,313, forward strand.
GCATAGACAGTTTGAGCAAAACCTTGGATATTATATAGTTGTGCATGGATAGATATATAAGCAATTCACAAGAAAAAAATAAGACCATACAACATAGAATATTCAAAAGACAATTCATCAATTTAGGAATGAGGACAAACTTGGATATGATACGGCTGGGTAAATATATATCATATATGCCAGTGACTCTTGCAGGTTTTAGGTTCAGTCCTCCAAGTCTCATGAATATGATACAGTTACAGATACAGGGTTAGAAAGTTCGGGCAAAACCTTTGATATTATACGGTTGGGCATGCATAGATATGTAAGTAATACACCAGAGAAAAATAGACCACATGACATAGAATATTTGACTATTAATATGGTGGTGTATTCATTCAACCATTAAAAATAGCTTACTTTAAAGACCTTGTAAATATTTCCCTTATTCATTCATAATATTAGTATAAGTGGCATATCTATCATATGTCTTCCACTCACAAAATATCCATCATGACACTTGAGTATAAAGTGGTGTATTTTTGCTATGTTATTTGACTATTAATATGGTGGTGTACTCTGAACTTAATTACTACTGCAAATATGTATATATTTCTGATTTTTATATGTTTTTGTATTACCGAACCCAAAACGAACCCAACCCCAATTTTTTTTTCTCAAACCGGCGAACCGGGTTCTCGAACCTGAACCCAAACCCAAAACTGAACCAGTAACTTAACTTGCATGGATAGGAAATACAAAAATTGCAGGGTTTATAAAAATATTTTAAAGGGACATTACATAGACCTAGCCAAGTCTGCCTGTCAGGACTCGCCAAGTTTGATGAGTTTGACCAGACTTTTCGGGTACCCGAGTCACGAGTCCTTGGACCTCGGTTCATTGGCTTGGCACAAGACTTGCCAAGTCTAGTCAAAACTTGTAACTATGGTTACAAGACTTGCATTCGGCTTAGACTTGGCAAGTTGATTTTTGTCTGACTTAAACACGACACTTAGACCCAACAAATTGAAAGCCATGAATTATAGAGATTTTTAAATAATTTAAAGCTTTTACTACTCACCCTTAAATAAATCAATTTTAAAGATATAGTAAGCTTATCAAGTAGAAGCTACTTTAATAGCATACACAAGTGTACATTGGTCAAATGAGTACAAAAGAAGATTTGAGTTGAAGGAAACAACTTTTCTAAATATATAAATATTCTCAAGTGTTTTAGCAGTAAAACACTCATGGATTATGTTATCCATGGCATCAAAAAATAAAATTGCAGCATGGAATCATGAACTATGGTAGAGAAGAGCTTGTATTATTTGACCCAACATCACTAGCTCTACATGGAGTATTGCGCTTGTATATTATACAAGTTTGCAAATGTTGCTACAACCATAGGAGCATTATTTAAGATAGGGATTGGCTCATAAATTTAATTCAATTACTTGGGATTTAATTGGGAAAAAGTCAAGAGAATTAAAAAAAATATTTTTTCCATTTGGCATTGCGCAAAATGATTTTTACTTTTTACTTTTCTAAACTAGATCGGGGGTTCAGGGGTGGCAGTGCCTAGGGGGGTTGAGGGGCAACACCTCTTTTGTGGGATTTGGGGGCAGTACCCTTAGATGGGTCAAGTGGCCTACCATTTTTCACAATTTTATTGCTTTTTATCAAACTCCAGGAGTCCTCAAAACTCTTCTTAAAATGTAACCATTGAAGCAATAGAGTAGTAATTAGGCCCTCGCTATGCTTGCTGCCAATATGTTTGTTATTTTTTCTTTCATTGGATTGTATTTTTAGCTTCAATTCTCCTTTTTCTTTCACTACTTGTGCTTGCAAATGAAATGAATATCATTTTGGAGTTTTACGTTTTAGCATTTAGAAGTTTTTTCTTTTTTCTTTTTTTTTCTCGATTTCCACTTGACTGTCATGGCCAAGTTTTCTAGATGATACTCACTAGGTAGCCTGGTTATGAGTCTCTCAGCCTCAATGCACTCTACTCGCTATGAAACTGGCTGATTCCTTATGAGTCTTGTAACTATGGTTTCATTTAATTGGGAAAAAATTGGCATATTAAACAACCACATAAAAACAAAAAATATAGAGAAAATTTTGTGCCAATTTTTTAAAAAAATCAAAATATTGCAATCAATCATGAGTCCTAATTTTTCTTTGATTCATCCCAATTAAATTGCAATTTTCAACCAATTTTTTTAGTGGACAAAAAATCCAGTGATTTGTCTAGAAGAATCAGCAATAGGGGCGACAATTTCTGCCACCATGGGTAAGAGTATGGCTGCACATTTATGGGAAGACAATTAATTAGTCAGTAATTATATTAAGAAAATAGTGTGTAACTGGCATCAGTTCAATTGTGTTTGTAGTATAATATGCTTTATTCCTTCTCTGTCTTTCTGGACTATCCTGCAAAACCACAACATGGTATTAGAGCCTCCCAGTGATGAAGAAAAATGATGCAGATTTGAAACCAAGTTTCTTGAAGTTATGGTTGCAAACTAGGCCCATGAAGATACAACATTTTTTGGTGCAGGCAATGTTGAGATGGTGAACATAAATTATACTTGGTGATTTAGTGATAGTTTGTGTTGGATATGAACTCAAATAAGATGAAAATATAATGTTTTTAAGATGTTAAACGTCAGGGTGTCTATTTTTTTATTTTTTCTGATGGTTAATAATTAACATTCGTGAAACAAAAATATTATGATAAGTACTGGGAAAGAGGTGTTTTTCAAAAAGAAATGGTAGAAGATGGTAGATGCACCAGCTAAGTACACATCATGGCCAACAGTGATTGACAACAATTATTAACGAGACGCTGAAAATCACTGAATAGGGTTGATTCTCTTCCTCGAGATCTTAGGTAGATTGTAAATTGTGATTTTTGTAGGAAGAGGTGGCAGGTCTACTATGGGTTAATGTGGAGAAGAATTGTTGCATGTTTCTTCAAGGCAACTTCATTGTTTCTGTTGGCTTAATTCTTGGCTTTCAATAGCATGGCAGCACAATTAATTAGTTACTTTATATATTAAGAAAACAGTATATGTAATCAACAGCCTAGTCATCAAATTTAGATTTTTTGAATCAAATCTGGCCAGATCCAGAGTTTTTAGACTGGTTGAATTTGTCTTATTTGGTCCAAACTTCTCAATTCCTTTTACTGTTCCTTTTTGAAAGTTCCTAGCATTGACTTGCTTTTAAAATGACAATACTTTTGGTGAATGAATTATTAAATTGTCAACAACCAAACATAAGAAGTTGCATCACCACCTAATGCCAACAAAATATAATGAGCCAACTACAACAAATTATTAAATGAAGAGTCTACATTATCTCTTATTTTATAAAAGTTAGAGTCTCTTCCAACAACACTAATAACAAAAGAATTAATTTACCAAGAAGTTGTAAGTTGTTGAGTAGAAGACATCCCTAGAGCTTTGAGAAGTTGTGATCTGGATGATTCAGCACAGTCAGCCCTGAGCTTCTTTAGTTCATCATGGAGGGCACACACTTAAGTTGTTTTCTTGTGCAAGTACTTGGCTGCTACAATTTCATGCTCCCAGGAACACTTAGCCATTTTAGCTACCTTGTGAACTTTGCCCTATGCCTACACCTTGTCCTCATCCATCACCAATTTGTTTTGAGCTTTAGCAGCCTTCTTTTCTTGTGCCTAGGTGTGTTGGATTTGTTGGTTCAATTGCTCTTGAAAATGGGCTTATTGATCCTAGAGATCAAGCCTCTAAATCATGTTTATAATCTCTATCCTCATGTGATCAATTTTTTATTGGGATCCATTTACCGCATCCTTGACTAGCGTCCTACCCAAACCTTCCAATTAAAAGGCTCTTTTTCTCCGAAATTTTGTGAATTTTAAATGGTTCCAGCCACACTACCATAATTTTGCTTGGTTTATTTTGTGCTTGTGCTTTAGTACTAATGTTCTGTTAGTGTTTCAATTTGTCTTTTGCAAGACAATACAATACAAAACAAAACAAAACAATACATACAGTAGAACCATTCTTCGAATTGTAATGAGAACCTCCCTAAGATCTAACTAACCCTCGACTAAAACTATAAACAAAAATTACAAGTATGCACACTATACAAGATTTCAATGGGGAGTTTTACATAAATGTAAATTACTAATTGACTATGTTTCTTGCCTCGGATGCAAACATCAAAATCTCAATATTCAAGCCTTGTAGTGGTAAGTTAAGATATTAAGGGGGATAAACTATCAAGCACAAAAGAAGAAAATAAAATTTCTACTGGTTGAAGCAAAGACCAATATTCAGTTGCAACAAGATTTGAAGAGAAAACAGACAAATATATAGTATTTACTACAAGCTTGTTGGCATTTCAATTAGCACCTCTGGAGTGCTATTGGAAACAGATAGCTATTGCAAGTGTGTTAGTACATGCTCTTTGGATTATAGAGAGGAAGATCTCTCTTTGCTGATTTTATACTGTAAAAAAGGGGTGTACTAAGATTTCCTATCTTTTTTACTCAGTCGTAGGACACAAGGGTGCATAAACCAATGCACCGTAGCTAAGCTTTTTCTCTGGTTTCCACAGATCTTAACTATGACTAACTAACTTCTAGACTATCCTACCTCCTCAAGATAAACAAAGCATGAGGGCGTAGGAGCGAAATGGTATGGTTGGATCACTTGAATCCTCCATCTCAATGGAATATGGCCGAGGCTCTGAACCTTCGGATATATACCAAGATAGGGCTCGATACAAGCAAACACTCGTTACAGTAAACTGGATCTAAGACTTTCCAAGGAGGAGGAACCCCTATCCGAGGTATAGGCTTGGAAGCAGCTCATTGGAAACAACAAGGAATGATGGCCTTTCTAACAGGATTCTCGAGTAGGTGACGACACCTGTCCAAAGTCTAGGCTACAAGAGAGATCATTAAACAACATCAAACAATAATGATCGATGACAAAATATCCAAGGAGATTGAAACAATGCACAATTTAAAAACAAGACTTTGAATAACTCAAATAATTAGATCAATCAAGCTTGCAGCATCTGATTTATTTCTTCAAGGTTCTTCGAAGAATTACAAAGGTCGGGACAGCAAAGGCATGAAATCATGCACAATTGCGATCAACCAATGAACTCTCATCCAAGAGTGAACAAATATAAACAAGCGAACTCTAGCAATAGTGGCGCAACAATTTTGCTAGCAAATAAAGGTTAAACAAATAAAGAACCTAAGGCTCTTTGTTATAGAAACTCAAAGGAGTAGGCAACCCTAAAATCTCCTTGAGTTAACAAATAGTTCTTGCCAATCAGCAAGATTTAGTCCTATGTCTAAAAGTAGGTGAGCAAACAGTTAACTAGAAATCTACTTCAGTTAACTGAGACTAAAAAAAAGTCAAACTGGAAGTCTACCTCAGTTGACTGACACCTAACTAAAAGTGAACTTATGTTACAAATGTGTCTCCAAATAGACATCCACCTTTAAAGGAGATCTAAGATCCACAAATCGTGGGAGTCAATTAGACATCCTAGATCAGTGGGATCTGACATGCATGATCTGTGGAGATTTGGAGTCAACTTGGAAAGGGGCATCAAGTTGACTTTAGTCATATTTATTGCTACTTTGGAGGGTAGGACGTCCTTCTTGAGGTGTTTGACATCTCATCACCATTGGTCAACGGTGCTTTTGTTCATTCATTGACTTCTTCATACGGAGATCGTTACGTGCCTGTCAATCGTCAGCTTACCGCTTGTCAGCAACTTGATGTATGCATCTCCTTCATTCTACTTCCCTTAGGAGGGTTACTCCTTTTATTTTTTGTCTATGTTTCCACTTTGACGTGGAAGGTAGTGTAGTATTAACCGATGGCGGCTCTGTGTTGGGATGACTACCTTCCACATTCTTTTGCAGCTTTGACGTTTTCCTTGATCTTTCTCAATGGAAGAATGTCATATGATGAAACCGCAAAGCTTGATGATGAAACTGCGAAGTTTGACCACGATCATTCCAACCGTGAGAAATGCACATGAACTTGTTGCATGTGTAAAATTCCAACGGTTACAATCCTCTAAAATGGCCTTGGAAGGCAATTAGATATACGAGGTGAAACCATTATGGAACCTGTGGACTTGTTTCTATGCTTGTCAATCTGGCTAGATTGACCTCTGGGTGTGCCTGACGCAGATCGGTGCCAGTCGTTTTCAAAAAATCATGGAGTAAGACCATTTTGATCTTGTATTCGTCTTGGGAGAATTGCGTTATGAAAACCTTGAAGATTGACTGTGCAGACGATGTTGTTTGGACAACTTTTTTGGAACTGCTAAAAATAGTCTTGCCAGGGGTAATTTTTACGAAATTTTTTGAGACATGGGTTTTGTTGAGAATAATTCTCCAAACAAACCCAGATCGTCAGAAATTCAGAAAAATGAATTTTTCTTTGACATGCAAGAGCCCTTTGGTGGCAGAGGTAGCGAGGTACCAAAAAGTGATTTTTCTCGGAAAAATCCAACACAGGGGTTTTGTTCATGCTTCAAAGCTAAACAAACCCAGTTTGTCCAATTTTCAATATGATGACTTTTTCCGGAAACCCTAAAAAATAGGGGCAGCAGGGCTACTTTTTTTGGAAAATTCCAACATGTGGGTTTTGTTGAAAAAGTTGTGCTGATCATACCCAATTGGCCAGATCTGTGATTATCTGTCATTTCCTGTGACATGCAAAGAAATATAGACAGAAATAGAGAAAGTAGACAGAAGATGGATTGGAAGTTATAAACTGCCACTTTGGAAGAATCATGCCTTTTGATGCAAATTCTGATAAATAATCCCTCTGTGCAACAAATCTTCAAAAATATGAAGAATAGTGAAAACCCCTCTGTCAAATCTTCAAAAATGTTGGAGAAGAAAAATATCCATTCTTGAGCTCCTCAACCTGCAAAGAAATAATGAATAATGGATGCCTAGATGCTTTGATATGTCAATTTGGAGTTGCAAGCATCAATTGGGCATCCAACTCATGATTGAGCTTGATTTGGAGTTCAAAAAGGTGATTTCCACTGATTGTGGAGTGTTTGGCCTCTTTTTGCCTCCAAAATTTGTTAACTCAAGTCAACCTTTGCTTTTGACTTTCTTAGGCTTCCTTTTTGGAGTTTTGATCATTTTTGCAGGCTGAAGTGCCTTTATTTGATCTTCGATCGTGGTTGCTTAGTTGATCTTCGACAGTTGCTGACAGATCCGTTGTTGAGATGGGATCAACTTGATGAGATATGCCTAGGAGAGATTAACTCAGAAAACTGAGTTTGGACCTCCAGAATAAAGGGCGCCTTTCTCCAAGAGGGGCACTTTTGGCTGTGCCTTAGTCAATTTTCATTGATTGTTCTTCATTTTGGCCTTTTCAAACCCTCTGTGCTTTGATCTGATGTTCCCGTTGATGGATGAGTCAGATGACTCTGCTTGACAATGCATCGGGTAGCCAACTCGGTCTTGCTCAGGGTGACTCACTTCTCAGTTGGAAAAGACAAGTTCAGGTCCTTCAAGCTTAAGGGCGCCCCTGGCCAGCAGGGGCACTTTAAGCTTTTGACTAGTTTTACTTATGATGTGAACTGCTTGCCTTTGACCTCCTCTATCAAATGACTGATTTGTCAGAAGTTCTTGTTGATGGTTTCACTGGCGAGACTTGTCATAGCTGAGAAGATCATCCTGGGAGGCAGTAAAGATTCTGACTGAATCTAGATGCCTTTAGGAAAGGGCGCCTTTCTTCAAGAGGGGCACTTTTAGCCATGTGTCAGCCATTTTCTGGCTTATCTTTCCAGTTCTTGAATTCTGGTTTTTTCTGCTTAATCTCAGCATGTGATTGTTTGGCGTGTCCTGTGAACTTGCTATCAGATTGATCACATAGCTAAGAGGAAGTTGGAAAGATATCATGTATAGAGTTGTTGCTTATGGATTCATCTAGTTCCTACAACTGAGGGGCACCCCTGGCCTAGAGGGGCGCCTTTACCTTGAAGCTCTCTGATTTGGCATCTTCATTGTTGATGGATCCTCCATACTTTGCTGATGGTTGGTCAATGATCCCTTAATCAGATGATTTTGTTGATTGTTTCATTGTCAAGCTAGCATGAAAGTGAAGAGGATGATTGATTTGAAGATGCCAAATGTTTACATTTGCCCTCTGAGATCCAAGGGCGCCTTTCTTCAAGAGGGGTGCTTTTAGCCACTATAAACTGTGTTTTGCCTTGGTAGACAAAAGGTCCATCTTCCAGAGTTAGCCAAATTTTGTCTTTTCCATGAGAATCTCCTTTGTTGAAACATCTTTTTGACCTTTTCCGCCATGGCTTCTTCATTGAAGCTTTTGAGGTTTAGCTTTCAGCACCTGGTGCTGGCCAATCTGCCATTAATGGTTGCAGAGCTCCTGACTTTGTTCCTAAAAAATAGAAATAGACCCACCATAGTATAACATATTTTTTGATGATTCTGACTTGATCAGTGTGATCATGAAGGTAATTAACCCTATCAGAATTATTTTCAATCATTTCCGGGAAGGTCCTAGTTTTTAGGGTTTCCTTAAAAATAGGGGTGTAAAACCCTAATTTTCATTTTTTCAGAATTTTAACCATAGGTTCCTTGACATAAACCCACAAAGACTTCATGTTTGGTTTGACCTAAAACATACTTTCGATGGCATTTTTACATTGTTTAGCTCAATTTAAGCAGAATGCCAAAATTTTCATTTTGGGTACAACATAGCTAAAGCAGAAATTTATAGATTCACACTAACAAGAGATGATTAAACAAATGAACAATCACAAAATTTCAGGAAATAAATCGATAAGCAATATAAAGCCACTACATAATGAATAACAAAATCAATACAAAGTTTGACAAAGCAATCAAATTATATAAGTGTAATAATTTTTAGTAATATGACATCAAAATTAAGACAGTGACAGCAGTATAGGAGTAATAAATATATCATAATAGCAGTATAGCAACAATAAAATTAATCATGACAGCAGCAACAGTAGTATAACAACAATAAATATATCATGATTCAAATAAGTGGCTAATGGTATATGTTATATAACATTTAACAGTATTTTTTTAATGTCATGAAGGAATTTTAAAACAGTTATATAACAGTTAATGGTTATATAAAGCTTTTCAGATTCACGAAGGAATTTTAAAACAACATTTTTTTAATGTCATGAAGGATTTAAAAAAATATATATTATAAAAAGTTACCTTGCCATTATTGACATTTGTTAGGGACATCTTAGACTCCCCGGCTGCCTCAGGGATGGCCAAATGTCCCCACAACATTTCCTATTTTTGCAATGTGTTTTCAAAATGTTTTGGAATTTTGAAGATTATTGGGAATGGCTGGGTCACCCCCTGTTGTCCTTTTGTACCAAATGTTGGATATTCCATCATTTAGTACGTGTATAGTTTTGAGTTTGTTATTGTTTGTTTTAGTTTGTTTCATTTTGTTATTGTCTATTACTAAAACATAGCATATTGGTTGAACCCGAGAGTGCTATTTTAATGCACATGGTTCATATATCTTGGCCTATATATTTGTAAACTGGCATTTGAGGATATAGAATATGAATTTTAATTCTCTGATATGGTATCAAAGCTGAGGTTGTGGAGATCTAAAGGCGCTGCTATTGCTTCTGTAAGTCCAAATTTAGGGTGATAAGATATCTGACAGTGTCTTCAGGACATGAGGTTGATAGGTCCTCTTCTTGACATTCATAGCCAAGTTTCTAAGTTGCTTCATAACACTTGGTGTAAAGGTGTCGTTGATGGAGGTACCAACTCCATCGCCCTCCCAGGCCAAATCACAATGCTGCTAGTGAATAGTGGATGTAAGATCTTCGCGGGGCTGCTTTCCTCAGCCATGATCATTGTGGTTGTGAAGGAGTTGCACAAGTTTCTCGTCGCTTTTCACCCATGCCATCGCATAGACTTTCGATTTGGTGAACAATTTTGCATCATTTATATTGCGGGCAGATAATAACGTTATTTCTATCATCTATGTCTTTAGTGTTGGTAAGCAGAGTCAATCCTGTGACTGTTAATATGCAAAAGATTAAAAAGAAACAAAATATGTAGAAGATAGCCATGAAGAATAATTTTGCATTTTATACTAATCAACATAGAATTTGGTGAAGCCACATAGGCCGAAGGTCATTTTGAACGTATCGAGAATCCAATATGGTTGTAAGCAGAAGCTTTCTTCCAGAGAGTTGATCCTATTGCAATTTTAATCATTCAGTTCCACACTAGAGACAAAGGAGTGAGAAATGCTCTTTATATTATTCCAGAGAACCTCTACCACAACATATGTTCTCTTTTGTATCATGCTCTCACCCGCCATCCATGAAACTCTAAACTATTGCACAACCATTTTTGAAGGTAGTTCAACTCAGTAATAAGTTAGAAATGTTCATTTTATTCCTAAAATATCCTTTCCTTTGCGTCGAATTGCTGATCTGAGTGATGAAAATAGGATAAAATTTATATTTTTCTAACATCATGGCTGGTAGTTCTCCAAAGTTTCTACTTCCAGATTCCCAATTGTTGCGTGGGAATAATTGTTTTGCATGGAAGACCAAACTCAAAACTCAACTTTAGTTCAAACAAGTTTGGAATGTGGTTAATGGTTCACAATACGACCAACAAATGATGCTAATGCACAAGGAAATTTTGATCAAGCCAATAGAAAGGCAAAATTGATCATCATGTTCAATGTGCCTGATGAAGTTTAGCCTTTTATTTGAGACTCACCCATACCCAAAGATGCATGGGACAAGCTTAGGATAGTGTATGAGGAAAAGCACCAGAATCAGATCCAGAATTTGTAGAGTCAGCTACATAGCTTGAAGATAAAAAATGGATAATAGTTAGAATCCTTTCTCAAAAGGATTGTTGAGTTGAGAGCTTCTCTACAAGCATTAGGAGAAACAGTTGAAGATGCAATTCTAGTGCCCATTTTCTTGTGAGCATTGTCGTCTAAATACAAAGTGTTTGTGACAACTTTGAATGTCACAGGAACAAGTACCCACTTTTGAGAAGCTTGTGAACCTACCTTAGAAAGAAAAATCTCTAAGCTAGGATCATGATGAGGATGATCATGCAATGACCACATGTCATAAAGGTAAGAAGCCTATGAAGCAATTTGGTGGACCTCCCAAATCTAGTAATTCAGCTAGATCTCAGAAGAAGTGTCCAATATGTGAAAGGATTGGACATGATGTGAAAATTTGTTGGTACAACTCCTTGGCCAAAGGATCGTCCAACAAATCACATCCAAAGAATCCATTTCAAAGTGGCAATACACGATGGGGGCAAAAGAACAAACAAAAGTAATATGGAAATGTTGTTGAAGAGGAAGAATCTCCATAAGAGGAAAACGTGTTCTCAACGCACACTTCAAAAGATTGTTCACAGTCAACCTCAATTCGGTATGTGGACTTAGGTGCTACAAAGCACATGACTGGACAAAAGGAGTGGTTTCTCACATTGAAACACCATCATGGTAAAGTCTCTCTTGGAGATGATACCACCTATGACATCCAAGGTATTAATGATATCTCCTTTTAGTTTGGCATTCATCGTTGCAGGCTCATTGACGTTTTGTATGTGCCAGGACTAACCAAAAATCTCCTAGATCTATTAATCAATTTCTTGATCACAACCTAAGGATTGAATTTGATAAAAACTAGGATAAAAAGGTATGTCTCATCCGAGATAAGTCTAAAAGTACAAATATTGTTGCAAGTGCTTTTGAATTTGGTAATAATGTTTATCCTTGATACAATTGCAAATAATCAAGCCTTAGTGTCTAAGGATAGTGATCTTGCACTAGCTATTTCCTGACACTTAGTAAGAAAAGCATGGTCAAAGGGCTTTCCTCACTTGACAAATCAAGTGCCATTTGTTCCAGTTGTCTTGCTGGAAAACAACATAGAGCAACCTTCTATCCAATCGAGCATCATACAAGCGAACCTTTGCAACTAGTGCATACTGATTTGTGTGTGCCCATGACACTTAGTCATAAAGGTTTCAGGTATTTTCAACTGTTTGTTGATGTTCACACAAGGAAAATGTGGGTATATTGCTTGCAGACTAAAGATGAAGCTTTTTCCTACTTCAAAGAGTTTTGTACTCTTGTGGAGAAAGATACGAATCATTGAATTCATGTCCTCCACTTAGACCGAGGGGAGGAATACACTAGCATAGAATTTTCCACCTATCTGAAGGAAAATGGAATTCGTTGTCAACTAATTGCAAATTATACACCTCAGCAAAATGGAGTTGTTGAACCGTGTAATTGCATAATCATGGAGATGGTACATAGCATGTTGAAAGATTCTCAATTGGGACATACATATTGTGTTGAAGCTATGCATATAGTAGTTTATCTTCTAAATTGCACACCAACTAAAGCACTTGATGGCATTACACCACAAGAAGCCTGGATAGGGGTAATGTCATCTCTCTCATCTTCGTGTGTTTGGTTGCACAATATACATGCACATTCCTAAACAACAAAGAAAGAAGCTTGATGAAAATTCATGAAATGTATTCTTCTTGGTTATAGTAGTGAGTCTAAGGCATATCGTCTTATGGATCCTACCACAAAGA